>JAGMVL010000313.1:0-18009 GCA_019202695.1 Populus x sibirica
TAGAGTGATCCAACGGTCGGATCAAAAGTTATGGTCGTTTCGAACCGGTGCTCAGGTGCGGAGCGACGAGACCTCCGGCACATCGAGGAGCGATTCCACTTCTACTCCAAGGAAAACGGCGTCGAGGAAACTCCTGTGAAAATTTTAGAGTGATCCAACGGTCGGATCAAAAGTTATGGTCGTTTCGAGCCGGTACTCGAGTGCGGAGCGACGAGACCTCCGGCACATCGAGGAGCGATTCCACATCTACTCCAAGGAAAACGGCGTCCGGAAACTCTGTGAAAATTTTAGAGTGATCCAACGGTCGGATCAAAAGTTATGGTCGTTTCGAAGCCGGTACTCGAGTGCGGAGCGACGAGACCTCCGGCACATCGAGGAGGCGATTCCACATCTACTCCAAGGAAAACAGCGTCGGGAAACTCTTGTGAAAATTTTAGAGTGATCCAACGGTCGGATCAAAAGTTATGGTCGTTTCGAACCGGTACTCGGGTATGGAGCGACGAGACCTCCGGCACATCGAGGAGCGATTCCACTTCTACTCCAAGGAAAACAGCGTCCGGAAACTCTACGTGAAAATTTTAGAGTGATCCAACGGTCGGATCAAAAGTTATGGTCGTTTCGAACCGGTACTGCAGTGCGGAGGCGACGAGACCTCCGGCACATCGGGAGCGATTCCACTTCTACTCCAAGGAAAACGGCGTCGGAAACTCTGTGAAAATTTTAGAGTGATCCAACGGTCGGATCAAAAGTTATGGTCGTTTCGAACCGGTACTCTGGTCTGGGCGACGAGACCTCCGGCACATCGAGGAGCGATTCCACTTCTACTCCAAGGAAAACGGCGTCAGGAAACTCTGTGAAAATTTTAGAGTGATCCAACGGTCGGATCAAAAGTTATGGTCGTTTGAGCCCGGTACTACGGTGCGGAGCGGCGAGACCTCCGGCACATCGGGAGGCGATTCCACTTCTACTCCAAGGAAAACGGCGTCAGGAAACTCCTGTGAAAATTTTAGAGTGATCCAACGGTCGGATCCAAAAGTTATGGTCGTTTCGAAGCCGGTACTCGGTGAAGCGGCGAGACCTCCGGCACATCGAGGAGCGATTCCACTTCTACTCCAAGGAAAACGGCGTCGGAAACTCTGTGAAAATTTTAGAGTGATCCAACGGTCGGATCAAAAGTTATGGTCGTTTCGAACCGGTACTCGAGTGCGGAGGCGACGAGACCTCCGGCACATCGAGGAGGCGATTCCACTTCTACTCCAAGGAAAACGGCGTCCAGGAAACTCTGTGAAAATTTTAGAGTGATCCAACGGTCGGATCAAAAGTTATGGTCGTTTTCGAGCCGGTACTCGGAGTGGGCGACGAGACCTCCGGCACATCGGAGGGCGATTCCACTTCTACTCCAAGGAAAACGGCGTCCGGAAACTCTGTGAAAATTTTAGAGTGATCCAACGGTCGGATCAAAAGTTATGGTCGTTTCGAACCGGTACTCGAGTCTGGAGCGACGAGACCTCCGGCACATCGAGGAGCGGTTCCACTTCTACTCCAAGGAAAACAGCGTCCAGGAAACTCCTGTGAAAATTTTAGAGTGATCCAACGGTCGGATCAAAAGTTATGGTCGTTTCGAGCCCGGTACTCTCTGGTCTGGAGCGGCGAGACCTCCGGCACATCGAGGAAGCGATTCCACTTCTACTCCAAGGAAAACGGCGTCCCGGAAACTCTTGTGAAAATTTTAGAGTGATCCAACGGTCGGATCAAAAGTTATGGTCGTTTCGAGCCGGTACTCGGTGCGGAGCGACGAGACCTCCGGCACATCGGGAGGCGATTCCACATCTACTCCAAGGAAAACGGCGTCGGAAACTCCTGTGAAAATTTTAGAGTGATCCAACGGTCGGATCAAAAGTTATGGTCGTTTCGGCAAGTACTCGGGTGCTGGGCGACGAGACCTCCGGCACATCGAGGAGCGATTCCACTTCTACTCCAAGGAAAACGGGCGTCCAGGAAACTCTGTGAAAATTTTAGAGTGATCCAACGGTCGGATCAAAAGTTATGGTCGTTTCGAACCCGGTACTACGAGTGCAGGCGGCGAGACCTCCGGCACATCGAGGAGCGATTCCACTTCTACTCCAAGGAAAACGGCGTCAGGAAACTCTGTGAAAATTTTAGAGTGATCCAACGGTCGGATCAAAAGTTATGGTCGTTTCGAGCCGGTACTCGGAGTGCGGAGCGACGAGACCTCCGGCACATCGAGGAGCGATTCCACTTCTACTCCAAGGAAAACGGCGTCGGAAACTCTGTGAAAATTTTAGAGTGATCCAACGGTCGGATCAAAAGTTATGGTCGTTTCGAACCGGTACTCAGTATGGAGCGGCGAGACCTCCGGCACATCGAGGAGGCGATTCCACATCTACTCCAAGGAAAACGGCGTCGGAAACTCTGTGAAAATTTTAGAGTGATCCAACGGTCGGATCAAAAGTTATGGTCGTTTCGAACCGGTACTCGGTGCAGGGGCGCGAGACCTCCGGCACATCGGAGGCGATTCCACTTCTACTCCAAGGAAAACGGCGTCCAGGAAACTCTGTGAAAATTTTAGAGTGATCCAACGGTCGGATCAAAAGTTATGGTCGTTTCGAACCGGTACTCGAGTGCGGAGCGGCGAGACCTCCGGCACATCGAGGGCGATTCCACTTCTACTCCAAGGAAAACGGCGTCAGGAAACTCCTGTGAAAATTTTAGAGTGATCCAACGGTCGGATCAAAAGTTATGGTCGTTTCGAACCGGTACTCGGGTGCGGGGCGACGAGACCTCCGGCACATCGAGGAGCGATTCCACTTCTACTCCAAGGAAAACGGCGTCGGAAACTCCTGTGAAAATTTTAGAGTGATCCAACGGTCGGATCAAAAGTTATGGTCGTTTCGAACCGGTACTCGGGTCTGGGGCGACGAGACCTCCGGCACATCGAGGAGCGATTCCACTTCTACTCCAAGGAAAACGGCGTCCGGAAACTCCTGTGAAAATTTTAGAGTGATCCAACGGTCCGATCAAAAGTTATGGTCGTTTCGAACCGGTACTCGGTGCGGAGCGACGAGACCTCCGGCACATCGAGGCGATTCCACTTCTACTCCAAGGAAAACGGCGTCCGGAAACTCCTGTGAAAATTTTAGAGTGATCCAACGGTCGGATCAAAAGTTATGGTCGTTTCGAACCGGTACTCGTGGTATGGAGCGACGAGACCTCCGGCACATCGAGGAGCGATTCCACTTCTACTCCAAGGAAAACGGCGTCGGGAAACTCTGTGAAAATTTTAGAGTGATCCAACGGTCGGATCAAAAGTTATGGTCGTTTCGAGCCGGTACTCGGTGGAGGCGACGAGACCTCCGGCACATCGAGGAGCGATTCCACTTCTACTCCAAGGAAAACGGCGTCGGAAACTCCTGTGAAAATTTTAGAGTGATCCAACGGTCGGATCAAAAGTTATGGTCGTTTCGAACCGGTACTCTGGTCGGGGCGACGAGACCTCCGGCACATCGAGGAGCGATTCCACTTCTACTCCAAGGAAAACGGCGTCGGAAACTCTGTGAAAATTTTAGAGTGATCCAACGGTCGGATCAAAAGTTATGGTCGTTTCGAACCGGTACTCTGGTGCGGAGCGACGAGACCTCCGGCACATCGAGGAGCGATTCCACATCTACTCCAAGGAAAACGGCGTCGGAAACTCCTGTGAAAATTTTAGAGTGATCCAACGGTCGGATCAAAAGTTATGGTCGTTTCGACCGGTACTCGAGTGGGAGGCGACGAGACCTCCGGCACATCGGGAGCGATTCCACTTCTACTCCAAGGAAACGGCGTCGGAAACTCCTGTGAAAATTTTAGAGTGATCCAACGGTCGGATCAAAAGTTATGGTCGTTTCGAACCGGTACTCGGGTGCGGAGCGACGAGACCTCGGCACATCGAGGAGCGATTCCACATCTACTCCAAGGAAAACGGCGTCGGAAACTCTGTGAAAATTTTAGAGTGATCCAACGGTCGGATCAAAAGTTATGGTCGTTTCGAACCGGTACTCGGGTGGAGCGACGAGACCTCCGGCACATCGAGGAGCGATTCCACTTCTACTCCAAGGAAAACGGCGTCCGGAAACTCTGTGAAAATTTTAGAGTGATCCAACGGTCGGATCAAAAGTTATGGTCGTTTCGAGCCGGTACTCAGTGCGGAGCGACGAGACCTCCGGCACATCGAGGAGGCGATTCCACATCTACTCCAAGGAAAACGGCGTCGGAAACTCTGTGAAAATTTTAGAGTGATCCAACGGTCGGATCAAAAGTTATGGTCGTTTCGAGCCGGTACTCAGTGCGGAGGCGACGAGACCTCCGGCACATCGGGAGCGATTCCACTTCTACTCCAAGGAAAACGGCGTCGGAAACTCCTGTGAAAATTTTAGAGTGATCAACGGTCGGATCAAAAGTTATGGTCGTTTCGAACCGGTACTCGGTGCGGAGCGACGAGACCTCCGGCACATCGAGGAGCGATTCCACATCTACTCCAAGGAAAACGGCGTCCAGGAAACTCTGTGAAAATTTTAGAGTGATCCAACGGTCGGATCAAAAGTTATGGTCGTTTCGAACCGGTACTCGAGTGCGGAGCGACGAGACCTCCGGCACATCGAGGAGCGATTCCACATCTACTCCAAGGAAAACGGCGTCGGAAACTCCTGTGAAAATTTTAGAGTGATCCAACGGTCGGATCAAAAGTTATGGTCGTTTCGACCGGTACTGCAGTGTGGAGCGGCGAGACCTCCGGCACATCGAGGAGGCGATTCCACATCTACTCCAAGGAAAACGGCGTCGGAAACTCTGTGAAAATTTTAGAGTGATCCAACGGTCGGATCAAAAGTTATGGTCGTTTCGAACCGGTACTCGGTGTGGAGCGACGAGACCTCCGGCACATCGAGGAGCGATTCCACTTCTACTCCAAGGAAAACGGCGTCGGAAACTCTGTGAAAATTTTAGAGTGATCCAACGGTCGGATCAAAAGTTATGGTCGTTTCGAAGCCGGTACTCGGTGCTGGGCGACGAGACCTCCGGCACATCGAAGGCGATTCCACTTCTACTCCAAGGAAAACGGCGTCGGAAACTCTGTGAAAATTTTAGAGTGATCCAACGGTCGGATCAAAAGTTATGGTCGTTTCGAACCGGTACTCGAGTGCGGAGCGACGAGACCTCCGGCACATCGAGGAGCGATTCCACTTCTACTCCAAGGAAAGCGGCGTCGGAAACTCTTGTGAAAATTTTAGAGTGATCCAACGGTCGGATCAAAAGTTATGGTCGTTTCGAACCGGTACTCGGGTGGAGGCGACGAGCGAGACCTCCGGCACATCGGAGGGCGATTCCACTTCTACTCCAAGGAAAACGGCGTCAGGACGAAAATTTTAGAGTGATACGGTGGGATCAAAGTTTGGCGGAGGGTCCGGAAACTCTGTGAAAATTTTAGAGTGATCCAACGGTCGGATCAAAAGTTATGGTCGTTTCGACCGGTACTGCAGTGTTGCGGGCGACGAGACCTCCGGCACATCGGGAGGCGATTCCACTTCTACTCCAAGGAAAACGGCGTCGGAAACTCTGTGAAAATTTTAGAGTGATCCAGCGGTCGGATCAAAAGTTATGGTCGTTTCGAACCGGTACTCGGTGCGGAGCGACGAGACCTCCGGCACATCGAGGAGCGATTCCCACTCTACTCCAAGGAAAACGGCGTCAGGAAACTCTGTGAAAATTTTAGAGTGATCCAACGGTCGGATCAAAAGTTATGGTCGTTTCGAGCCGGTACTCGGTGCGGAGCGGCGAGACCTCCGGCACATCGAGGAGCGATTCCACTTCTACTCCAAGGAAAACGGCGTCAGGAAACTCTTGTGAAAATTTTAGAGTGATCCAACGGTCGGATCAAAAGTTATGGTCGTTTCGAGCCGGTACTCTTGTGCGGAGCGACGAGACCTCGGCACATCGAGGAGCGATTCCACTTCTACTCCAAGGAAAGCGGCGTCCGGAAACTCCTGTGAAAATTTTAGAGTGATCCAACGGTCGGATCAAAAGTTATGGTCGTTTCGAACCGGTACTGCGGTGTGGAGCGGCGAGACCTCCGGCACATCGGGAGGCGATTCCACTTCTACTCCAAGGAAAACGGCGTCCGGAAACTCCTGTGAAAATTTTAGAGTGATCCAACGGTCGGATCAAAAGTTATGGTCGTTTCGAGCCGGTACTCTGGAGTGCGGAGCGACGAGACCTCCGGCACATCGAGGAGGCGATTCCACTTCTACTCCAAGGAAAACGGCGTCAGGAAACTCTGTGAAAATTTTAGAGTGATCCAACGGTCGGATCAAAAGTTATGGTCGTTTCGAACCGGTACTCCAGTGTGGAGCGGCGAGACCTCCGGCACATCGAGGAGCGATTCCACTTCTACTCCAAGGAAAGCGGCGTCCGGAAACTCTGTGAAAATTTTAGAGTGATCCAACGGTCGGATCAAAAGTTATGGTCGTTTCGAGCCGGTACTCTGGTGCGGAGCGGCGAGACCTCCGGCACATCGAGGAGCGATTCCACTTCTACTCCAAGGAAAACGGCGTCCGGAAACTCTGTGAAAATTTTAGAGTGATCCAACGGTCGGATCAAAAGTTATGGTCGTTTCGAGGCCGGTACTCTGGTGCGGAGCGGCGAGACCTCGGCACATCGAGGAGCGATTCCACATCTACTCCAAGGAAAACGGCGTCGGAAACTTCTGTGAAAATTTTAGAGTGATCCAACGGTCGGATCAAAAGTTATGGTCGTTTCGAACCGGTACTCTGGTCTGGAGCGACGAGACCTCCGGCACATCGAGGAGCGATTCCACATCTACTCCAAGGAAAACGGCGTCGGAAACTCTGTGAAAATTTTAGAGTGATCCAACGGTCGGATCAAAAGTTATGGTCGTTTCGAACCGGTACTCTGAGTGCGGAGCGACGAGACCTCGGCACATCGAGGAGCGATTCCACTTCTACTCCAAGGAAGCGGCGTCCGGAAGCTCTGTGAAAATTTTAGAGTGATCCAACGGTCGGATCAAAAGTTATGGTCGTTTCGAACCGGTACTGCAGTGCGGAGCGACGAGACCTCCGGCACATCGAGGGCGATTCCACTTCTACTCCAAGGAAAACGGCGTCAGGAAACTCCTGTGAAAATTTTAGAGTGATCCAACGGTCGGATCAAAAGTTATGGTCGTTTCGAACCGGTACTCGGAGTGCGGAGCGACGAGACCTCCGGCACATCGAGGAGCGATTCCACGTCTACTCCAAGGAAAATAGCGTGCGGAAACTCCTGTGAAAATTTTAGAGTGATCCAACGGTCGGATCAAAAGTTATGGTCGTTTCGAACCGGTACTCCGGTGCGGAGCGACGAGACCTCCGGCACATCGAGAGCGATTCCACATCTACTCCAAGGAAAACGGCGTCGGAAACTCTGTGAAAATTTTAGAGTGATCCAGCGGTCGGATCAAAAGTTATGGTCGTTTCGGAGCCGGTACTACGGTGCGGGCGACGAGACCTCCGGCACATCGGGAGCGATTCCACTTCTACTCCAAGGAAAAAGAGCGTCCGGAAACTCCTGTGAAAATTTTAGAGTGATCCAACGGTCGGATCAAAAGTTATGGTCGTTTCGAACCGGTACTCAGTGCAGGAGCGGCGAGACCTCCGGCACATCGAGGAGCGATTCCACATCTACTCCAAGGAAAACGGCGTCCGGAAACTCTGTGAAAATTTTAGAGTGATCCAACGGTCGGATCAAAAGTTATGGTCGTTTCGAGCCGGTACTCGGAGTGCGGAGCGACGAGACCTCCGGCACATCGAGGAGCGATTCCACTTCTACTCCAAGGAAAAGCCCGGCGTCACGGAAACTCCTGTGAAAATTTTAGAGTGATCCAACGGTCGGATCAAAAGTTATGGTCGTTTCGAGCCGGTACTCGGTACGGAGCGACGAGACCTCCGGCACATCGAGGAGCGATTCCACTTCTACTCCAAGGAAACCGGCGTCCGGAAACTCTGTGAAAATTTTAGAGTGATCCAGCGGTCGGATCAAAAGTTATGGTCCTTTCGAGCCGGTGCTGGTGTCTGGAGCGGCGAGACCTCCGGCACATCGAGGAGCGATTCCACTTCTACTCAAGGAAAACGGCGTCGGAAACTCCTGTGAAAATTTTAGAGTGATCCAACGGTCGGATCAAAAGTTATGGTCGTTTCGAACCGGTACTCGGTGCGGAGCGGCGAGACCTCGGCACATCGAGGAGCGATTCCAC
Organism: Populus x sibirica; assembly: GCA_019202695.1. Classification (NCBI taxonomy): domain Eukaryota; kingdom Viridiplantae; phylum Streptophyta; class Magnoliopsida; order Malpighiales; family Salicaceae; genus Populus; species Populus x sibirica. The sequence goes on from JAGMVL010000313.1 coordinate 8,303, forward strand.
TTCTACTCCAAGGAAAACGGCGTCAGGAAACTCTGTGAAAATTTTAGAGTGATCCAGCGGTCGGATCAAAAGTTATGGTCGTTTCGAGCCGGTACTGCAGTGCGGGCGACGAGACCTCGGCACATCGAGGAGCGATTCCACTTCTACTCCAAGGAAAGCGGCGTCAGGAAACTCTGTGAAAATTTTAGAGTGATCCAACGGTCGGATCAAAAGTTATGGTCGTTTCGAACCGGTACTCGGTGTGGAGCGACGAGACCTCCGGCACATCGGGAGCGATTCCACTTCTACTCCAAGGAAAACGGCGTCGGAAACTCCTGTGAAAATTTTAGAGTGATCCAACGGTCGGATCAAAAGTTATGGTCGTTTCGAGCCGGTACTCTGGTGTGGAGGCGACGAGACCTCCGGCACATCGAGGAGCGATTCCACTTCTACTCCAAGGAAAACGGCGTCGGAAACTCTGTGAAAATTTTAGAGTGATCCAACGGTCGGATCAAAAGTTATGGTCGTTTCGAGCCGGTACTGCGGTGGGGGCGACGAGACCTCCGGCACATCGAGGAGCGATTCCACATCTACTCCAAGGAAAACGGCGTCAGGAAACTCTGTGAAAATTTTAGAGTGATCCAGCGGTCGGATCAAAAGTTATGGTCGTTTCGAACCGGTACTCTGCGGTGCGGGGCGGCGAGACCTCCGGCACATCGAGGAGCGATTCCACATCTACTCCAAGGAAAACGGCGTCGGAAACTCCTGTGAAAATTTTAGAGTGATCCAACGGTCGGATCAAAAGTTATGGTCGTTTCGAACCGGTACTCTGGTGCGGAGCGCCGAGACCTCCGGCACATCGAGGAGGCGATTCCACTTCTACTCCAAGGAAAACGGCGTCGGAAACTCCTGTGAAAATTTTAGAGTGATCCAACGGTCGGATCAAAAGTTATGGTCGTTTCGAGCCGGTACTGCGGTGGAGCGACGAGACCTCGGCACATCGAGGAGCGATTCCACTTCTACTCCAAGGAAAACGGCGTCAGGAAACTCTGTGAAAATTTTAGAGTGATCCAACGGTCGGATCAAAAGTTATGGTCGTTTCGAACCGGTACTCGGTCGGAGGCGACGAGACCTCGGCACATCGGGAGCGATTCCACTTCTACTCCAAGGAAAACGGCGTCAGGAAACTCTGTGAAAATTTTAGAGTGATCCAACGGTCGGATCAAAAGTTATGGTCGTTTCGAACCGGTACTGCGGTGCGGAGCGACGAGACCTCCGGCACATCGAGGAGCGATTCCACTTCTACTCCAAGGAAAACGGCGTCGGAAACTCTGTGAAAATTTTAGAGTGATCCAACGGTCGGATCAAAAGTTATGGTCGTTTCGAACCGGTACTACGGTCGGAGCGCGAGACCTCCGGCACATCGAGGAGCGATTCCACTTCTACTCCAAGGAAAACGGCGTCAGGAAACTCTGTGAAAATTTTAGAGTGATCCAACGGTCGGATCAAAAGTTATGGTCGTTTCGAACCGGTACTCGGTGCGGAGCGACGAGACCTCCGGCACATCGAGGGGCGATTCCACTTCTACTCCAAGGAAAACGGCGTCGGAAACTCTGTGAAAATTTTAGAGTGATCCAACGGTCGGATCAAAAGTTATGGTCGTTTCGAACCGGTACTGCGGTGCGGAGCGGCGAGACCTCCGGCACATCGAGGAGCGATTCCACATCTACTCCAAGGAAAACGGCGTCCGGAAACTCTGTGAAAATTTTAGAGTGATCCAACGGTCGGATCAAAAGTTATGGTCGTTTCGAACCGGTACTGCGAGTGCGGAGGCGACGAGACCTCCGGCACATCGAGGAGCGATTCCACATCTACTCCAAGGAAAACGGCGTCGGAAACTCTGTGAAAATTTTAGAGTGATCCAACGGTCGGATCAAAAGTTATGGTCGTTTCGAACCGGTACTCGGTGCGGAGCGACGAGACCTCCGGCACATCGAGGAGCGATTCCACTTCTACTCCAAGGAAAACGGCGTCGGAAACTCCTGTGAAAATTTTAGAGTGATCAACGGTCGGATCAAAAGTTATGGTCGTTTCGAACCGGTACTGCGGATGGAGGCGACGAGACCTCCGGCACATCGAGGAGCGATTCCACATCTACTCCAAGGAAAACGGCGTCGGAAACTCTGTGAAAATTTTAGAGTGATCCAACGGTCGGATCAAAAGTTATGGTCGTTTCGACCGGTACTCGAGTGCTGGGCGACGAGACCTCCGGCACATCGAGGAGCGATTCCACTTCTACTCCAAGGAAAACGGCGTCAGGAAACTCCTGTGAAAATTTTAGAGTGATCCAACGGTCGGATCAAAAGTTATGGTCGTTTCGAACCGGTACTCGAGTGCGGAGCGACGAGACCTCCGGCACATCGAGGGCGATTCCACTTCTACTCCAAGGAAAACGGCGTCAGGAAACTCTGTGAAAATTTTAGAGTGATCCAACGGTCGGATCAAAAGTTATGGTCGTTTCGAACCGGTACTCGCGGTGTGGAGCGACGAGACCTCCGGCACATCGAGGAGGCGATTCCACTTCTACTCCAAGGAAAACGGCGTCAGGAAACTCTGTGAAAATTTTAGAGTGATCCAACGGTCGGATCAAAAGTTATGGTCGTTTCGAACCGGTACTCGGGTGCGGAGCGGCGAGACCTCCGGCACATCGGAGGCGATTCCACTTCTACTCCAAGGAAAACGGCGTCGGAAACTCTGTGAAAATTTTAGAGTGATCCAACGGTCGGATCAAAAGTTATGGTCGTTTCGAACCGGTACTCTAGTGCGGAGCGACGAGACCTCCGGCACATCGGGAGCGATTCCACATCTACTCCAAGGAAAACGGCGTCCGGAAACTCTGTGAAAATTTTAGAGTGATCCAACGGTCGGATCAAAAGTTATGGTCGTTTCGAACCGGTACTCTGTGCACGGAGCGACGAGACCTCCGGCACATCGGGAGCGATTCCACATCTACTCCAAGGAAAACGGCGTCCGGAAACTCCTGTGAAAATTTTAGAGTGATCCAACGGTCCGATCAAAAGTTATGGTCGTTTCGAGCCGGTACTCGAGTGCGGGCGACGAGACCTCCGGCACATCGAGGAGCGATTCCACATCTACTCCAAGGAAAACGGCGTCGGAAACTCCTGTGAAAATTTTAGAGTGATCCAACGGTCGGATCAAAAGTTATGGTCGTTTCGAACCGGTACTGCGGTGCGGAGCGACGAGACCTCGGCACATCGAGGAGCGATTCCACTTCTACTCCAAGGAAAACGGCGTCGGAAACTCCTGTGAAAATTTTAGAGTGATCCAACGGTCGGATCAAAAGTTATGGTCGTTCCGAACCGGTACTCGAGTCTGGAGCGACGAGACCTCGGCACATCGGGAGGCGATTCCACATCTACTCCAAGGAAAACGGCGTCGGAAACTCTGTGAAAATTTTAGAGTGATCCAACGGTCGGATCAAAAGTTATGGTCGTTTCGAACCGGTACTCGAGTGCGGAGCGACGAGACCTCCGGCACATCGAGGAGCGATTCCACTTCTACTCCAAGGAAAACGGCGTCGGAAACTCTGTGAAAATTTTAGAGTGATCCAACGGTCGGATCAAAAGTTATGGTCGTTTCGAACCGGTACTCGAGTGCGGAGCGACGAGACCTCCGGCACATCGAGGAGCGATTCCACATCTACTCCAAGGAAAACGGCGTCAAGGAAACTCTGTGAAAATTTTAGAGTGATCCAACGGTCGGATCAAAAGTTATGGTCGTTTCGAACCGGTACTCAGTGCGGAGCGACGAGACCTCCGGCACATCGAGGGCGATTCCACTTCTACTCCAAGGAAAACGGCGTCGGAAACTCTGTGAAAATTTTAGAGTGATCCAACGGTCGGATCAAAAGTTATGGTCGTTTCGAACCGGTACTCAGTGCGGAGCGACGAGACCTCGGCACATCGAGGGGCGATTCCCTTCTACTCCAAGGAAAACGGCGTCGGAAACTCTGTGAAAATTTTAGAGTGATCCAACGGTCGGATCAAAAGTTATGGTCGTTTCGAGCCGGTACTGCAGTGCGGAGCGACGAGACCTCCGGCACATCGAGGAGCGATTCCACATCTACTCCAAGGAAAACGGCGTCGGAAACTCCTGTGAAAATTTTAGAGTGATCCAACGGTCGGATCAAAAGTTATGGTCGTTTCGAACCGGTACTACGGTGCGGGCGCGCGAGACCTCGGCACATCGAGGAGCGATTCCACATCTACTCCAAGGAAAACGGCGTCAGGAAACTCCTGTGAAAATTTTAGAGTGATCCAACGGTCGGATCAAAAGTTATGGTCGTTTCGAACCGGTACTGCGAGTGGAGCGGCGAGACCTCCGGCACATCGAGGAGCGATTCCACTTCTACTCCAAGGAAAACGGCGTCGGAAACTCCTGTGAAAATTTTAGAGTGATCCAACGGTCGGATCAAAAGTTATGGTCGTTTCGAGCCGGTACTGCGGTGCGGGCGGCGAGACCTCCGGCACATCGAGGAGCGATTCCACTTCTACTCCAAGGAAAACGGCGTCAGGAAACTCCTGTGAAAATTTTAGAGTGATCCAACGGTCGGATCAAAAGTTATGGTCGTTTCGAGCCGGTACTCGGTGCGGAGCGACGAGACCTCCGGCACATCGAGGAGCGATTCCACTTCTACTCCAAGGAAAACGGCGTCGGAAACTCCTGTGAAAATTTTAGAGTGATCCAACGGTCGGATCAAAAGTTATGGTCGTTTCGAGGCCGGTACTCGGTGTGGAGCGACGAGACCTCCGGCACATCGAGGAGCGATTCCACTTCTACTCCAAGGAAAACGGCGTCAGGAAACTCCTGTGAAAATTTTAGAGTGATCCAACGGTCGGATCAAAAGTTATGGTCGTTTCGAACCGGTACTCGAGTGCTGGAGCGGCGAGACCTCCGGCACATCGGGGCGATTCCACTTCTACTCCAAGGAAAACGGCGTCAGGAAACTCCTGTGAAAATTTTAGAGTGATCCAACGGTCGGATCAAAAGTTATGGTCGTTTCGAACCGGTACTCAGTGGGGCGGCGAGACCTCGGCACATCGGAGCGATTCCACATCTACTCCAAGGAAAACGGCGTCCGGAAACTCTGTGAAAATTTTAGAGTGATCCAACGGTCGGATCAAAAGTTATGGTCGTTTCGAACCGGTACTACGGTGGGGCGACGAGACCTCCGGCACATCGGAGCGATTCCACTTCTACTCCAAGGAAAACGGCGTCCGGGAAACTCTGTGAAAATTTTAGAGTGATCCAACGGTCGGATCAAAAGTTATGGTCGTTTCGAGCCGGTACTCTGGTGCGGGCGACGAGACCTCCGGCACATCGAGGAGGCGATTCCACATCTACTCCAAGGAAAACGGCCTCCGGAAACTCTGTGAAAATTTTAGAGTGATCCGGCGGTCGGATCAAAAGTTATGGTCGTTTCGAACCGGTGCTCGAGTGCGGAGCGACGAGACCTCGGCACATCGAGGAGCGATTCCACATCTACTCCAAGGAAAGCGGCGTCGGAAACTCCTGTGAAAATTTTTAGAGTGATCCAACGGTCGGATCAAAAGTTATGGTCGTTTCGAGCCGGTTCTCGAGTGCGGAGCGACGAGACCTCCGGCACATCGAGGAGCGATTCCACATCTACTCCAAGGAAAACGGCGTCCGGAAACTCCTGTGAAAATTTTAGAGTGATCCAACGGTCCGATCAAAAGTTATGGTCGTTTCGAACCGGTACTCTAGTGTGGAGCGAGGAGACCTCGGCACTTCGAGGAGCGATTCCACTTCTACTCCAAGGAAAACGGCGTCAGGAAACTCCTGTGAAAATTTTAGAGTGATCCAGCGGTCGGATCAAAAGTTATGGTCGTTTCGAGCCGGTACTCCAGTGCGGAGCGGCGAGACCTCCGGCACATCGAGGAGGCGATTCCACATCTACTCCAAGGAAAACCGGCGTCCGGAAACTCCTGCGAAAATTTTAGAGTGATCCAACGGTCGGATCAAAAGTTATGGTCGTTTTGAACCGGTGCTGCAGTGCGGAGCGACGAGACCTCCGGCACATCGGAGCGATTCCACATCTACTCCAAGGAAAACGGCGTCAGGAAACTCTGTGAAAATTTTAGAGTGATCCAGCGGTCGGATCAAAAGTTATGGTCGTTTCGAACCGGTACTGCGGTGGAGCGACGAGACCTCCGGCACATCGAGGAGGCGATTCCACTTCTACTCCAAGGAAAACGGCGTCGGGAAACTCTGTGAAAATTTTAGAGTGATCCAACGGTCGGATCAAAAGTTATGGTCGTTTCGAGCCGGTACTGCGAGTACGGAGCGGCGAGACCTCCGGCACATCGGGAGCGATTCCACATCTACTCCAAGGAAAACGGCCTCGGAAACTCTGTGAAAATTTTAGAGTGATCCAGCGGTCGGATCAAAAGTTATGGTCGTTTCGAGCCGGTACTCGGTGCGGGCGACGAGACCTCCGGCACATCGAGGGAGCGATTCCACATCTACTCCAAGGAAAGCGGCGTCCGGGAAACTCTGTGAAAATTTCAGAGTGATCCGACGGTGGATCAAAAGTTATGGTCGTTTCGACACCGGTACTCGAGTGCGGGCGACGAGACCTCGGCACATCGGGAGCGATTCCACATCTACTCCAAGGAAAACGGCGTCGGAAACTCTGTGAAAATTTTAGAGTGATCCAACGGTCGGATCAAAAGTTATGGTCGTTTCGACCCGGTACTACGAGTGCGGAGCGCCGAGACCTCCGACACATCGAGGAGCGATTCCACATCTACTCCAGAGGGAAAACGGCCTCGGAAACTTATGTGAAAATTTTAGAGTGATCCCAGCGATTCGGATCAAAATTTATTGTCGTTTCGAACCAGGAGTACTGCAAGTCTGGACGAGCGAGACCTCGGCACATCGAGGGCGATTCCACTTCTACTCCAAGGGAGAGCAGGCGTCAGGAAACTCTGTGAAAATTTTAGAAGTGATCAACGTTCGGATCAAAAGTTATGGTGATTTGGGTGAATTTTCTCGGGTGCAGGTAGCTGAGATCTCGGCCTATGGAGAAGCGATTCCACTTCTACTACAAGGAAAACTTAGTGTTCATCGAAACTCTATTGAAAAATTCTAGAGTGATCCAACGGTCGGATCGAAAGTTATGGTCGTTTCGGCCGGTGCTGGTATGCAGTGCGCGAAGAGACCTCGGCCACTTGTGGCGAGGAGGCCGATTCTACGCTTCTTCAAGGAAAACAACGTTGCCAAACAATGTGTACAATTTTAGTCTGATCCAACGGTCAGATCCAAAGTTATGGTCGTTTGAAGCCGGGTACTGCGAGTGCAGAGCGGCGGGACCTCGGTACATTGAGGAAGCGCGATTCCACATCTACTCCAACGAGAACAGCGATCGGAAACACTGTGAAAATTTTAGAGTGATTCAACGGTCAGATCAAAAAGTTATGAGTCGTTTCGAACCCGGTGCTCGAGTGCTGGAGCGACGAGACCTACGACACATCAGGAGCGATTCCACATCTGCTCCAAGAAAAGCTTGATGTCAAGAGCTAGCTTTGTGAAAAGGTTCGAGTGATCCAACGGTCGGATCCAAAATTTATGAGTCGTTTCGAACCGGTACTGCGAGTACGGAGCGACGAGACCTAAAACACATCGAGGAAGCGATTCCACATCTACTCGAGGAAAACGACGTCAAGAAAGCTGTGAAAATTTTAGAGTGATCAGCGGTCGGATCAAAATTTGTAGTGGTTTTGGACAGATGCCTGCGAATTACCGGAAGCGACGAGACCTCCGGCACATCGAGGAGGCGATTCCACTTCTACTCCAAGAAAAACAGCGTAGGAAACTCTGTGAAAATTTTAGAGTGATTCAACGGTCGGATCCAAGAGATTATGGTCGTTTCGACCGGTACTCAGTCTGGAGCAGCCAAGGACCTACCCGGCACATCAGGGCTTTGAACCATCTGCACTCAAAAGAAATAAATGTCCAGGAAACTCTGTGAAAATTTTAGAGCGGAGTCAACGGTCGGATCAAAAGTTATGGTCGTTTTGAGCAAATTTTCTGATGCAGGCAGACCTCAGCACATTGAGGAGCGATTCACATCTACTCCAAGAGCAGGCGTCGAGAAGCTGCTGTGAAGAAAATTGTAAAGTGATCCCGGTCGGATCAAAATTTATGTGGTCGTTTTCGAACAAATTTTCTGATGCAGGAAGCGGCGAGACCTCCGGCACTGTCGAGGAGCGTTTCACTTCTACTCGAGGAAAGCTTGGGCGTGAGGAAACTCTGGCGTGCCCCGGCTAGAGTGATTCAACGGTCGGATCAAAAGTTATGGTCGTTTCGAACCGTTTCTGATGCAGAGTGTGAGACCTCTGGCACATGGTGGAGCGATTCAACTTCTACTACAAGGAAAACAGCGTCCGGAAACTCCTATGAAAATTCTAGAGTGATCCAACGGTCGGATCCAAAGTTATGGTGGTTTAAGCTGGTGCCTGGTCTGGCGGGCGCGAGACCTCCCGGCACATCGAGGACGATTCCACATCTACTCCAAGGAGAAAAAGGCGTCGAGCCAACTCTGTGAAAATTTCCAGAGTGATCCAGCGGTGAGATCCAAGGGTTATGGTCGTTTCGGCAAGAATTACTGCAGTGCCGGGCGGCGAGACCTCGGCATGTCGGGGAGCGATTCCACATCTACTCCAAAAGCTTGACCTCGGGAAACTCACTGTGAGAAATTTTAGAGTGATCCAACGGTCGGATCAAAAGTTATGGTCGTTTCGAAAGCGGGTACTCTGAGTGCGGAGCGGCGAGACCACAACACATCGAGGAAGGCGATTCCACATCTACTCCAAGGAGAGCTTGGCGTGAGGAAACTCTCTGAAAATTTTCGAGTGATCCAACGGTCGGATCAAAATTTATGAGTCGTTCAGAGGGCACGGGTACTGCTCAGTCGCAGGCGAGGAGATCTCCGGCACATCGTAGTGATTCCACTTCTACTCCAAGGAGAAGCGGTCGTCCCAGGAGAGCTCATGAAAATTTTAGAGTGATCAGCGGTGGGATCAAAAGTTATGGTGGTTTACGAACCTAGGTACCTCTACCCAGTGGGGAGCGACGAGACCTCAGCACATCAAGGGTTGTGATTCCACATCTACTCCAAGGATGACCTCGAAGGAAACTCTGTGAGAATTTTAGAGTGATCAGCAGTGTGGGATCCAAAGAGATTATGGTCGTTTCGAGCAGAATTACCTGATGCGGAGCCGACGAGACCTCCGACACGTCGAGGCGTTCCACATCTGCTCCAAGGAAAAAAGCATTACTCAGGAAACTCAATGAAAATTTTGGGGTGATCCAGCAGTCCGATCCAAAAGTTATGGTCGTTTCGAGCCGTGCCTCTTTGATAGGAGCGGCCGAGACACCGGCTGTCGAGAGGCGATTCACATCTGCTGCAAGAAAGGCGTAAGGAAACACCCAGAGAATTTCAGCATTGATCAACGGTCGGATCAAAAGTTATGGTAGGTTCGACCGGTACTGCAGTGGGCAGCAAAGATTCGCGGCCGGCAAGGAGCATTCACATCTACTCCAAGGAGGAAAAAGCGTCTCCAGGAAACTCTGCGCAAGTACAGAGTGATCCAGCGATTAGATCAAAAGTTATGGTCGTTTCCAAC
>JAGMVL010002040.1:0-74576 GCA_019202695.1 Populus x sibirica
GGAGCGACGAGACCTCGGCACATCGAGGAGCGATTCCACATGCACTCCAAGGAAAACGGCGTCGGAAACTCCTACGAAAATTTTAGAGTGATCCAACGATTAGGATCAAAAGTTATGGTCGTTTCGAGCCCAGGGTACTACGTGTGGAGCGGCGAGACGTCAGAGCACATCGAGGAAGAAGGCGATTCCACATCTACTCCAAGGAAAACGGCGTCCGGAGCGGGTGTGAAAATTTTTAGAGTGATCCAACGGTCGGATCAAAAGTTATGGTCGTTTCGAGGCAGGTACTACGGTGCGGAGCGACGAGACCTCCGGCACATCGAGGAGGCGATTCCACATGCACTCCAAGGAAAACCGCGTCGGGAACTCTGTGAAAATTTTAGAGTGATCCAACGGTCAGATCAAAAGTTATGGTCGTTTTGAACCAGTACCTGCGAGTACGGAGACGACGAGACCTCGAGCACATCGAGGAGCGATTCCACTTCTACTCCAAGGAAAACAACGTACGGAAAAGCGGGTGTGAAAATTTTAGAGTGATCCAACGGTCGGATCAAAAATTAGTGACAGTTGAACCGGTACTGCAGTGCAGGAGCGGCCGAGATACCGTGCACATTGAGGATCGATTCCGCCCACATTTACCCCGAGGAAAGCGACGTCCCAGGGAGCTCCCAGTGAAAATTTTAGAGTGATCGACGGTCCGGTCAAAAGTTATGGTCGTTTCGAACGGTACATTGCGGAGCGACGAGACTTAGGCACATCGAGGAGCGATTCCCTTCTACTCCCGAGGAAAACGGCGTCGGAAAAACTCTGTGAAAATTTTAGAGTGATCAGACGGTCGGATCAAAAGTTATGGTCGTTTTGCACCGGTACTGCAAGGTGCGGAGCGACGAGACCTCGACACATCGAGGAGCGATTCCACATCTACTCCAAAGAGCTTGGCGTCGGAAACTCCTCGAAAATTTTAGAGTGATCCAACGAGTCGGATCAAAAGTTATGGTCGTTTGACAGGTATTTTTTTTCTGCGATGGAGCGACGAGACCTCACGGCACATCGAGGGAGCGATTCCACATCTACTCAAGGAAACGACATTGTCCGAAACACAGCGAAAATTTTAGAGTGATCAACGTTCGGATCAAAAGTTATGGTCGTTTCGGACCGGTACTCGGGTGCGGGAGCGATTGAGACCTCAGCCACATCGAGGAGCGATTCCACATCTACTCCAAGGAAAACGAGGCGTAGGAAACTCCTGTGAAAATTTTAGAGTGATCCACGGTCGGATCACAAGTTATGGTCGTTTCGCCCGGTACTCCGATGCGGACGACGAGACCTCCGGCACATAGAGGCGATTCCACTTATATTTCAAGGAAAACGGCGTCGGAAACTCTGTGAAAATTTTAGAGTGATCCAGCGGTCGGATCCAAAGTTATGGTCGTTTCGAACCGGTACTCGGGTGGGGCGACGAGACCTAGGCACATCGAGGAGCGATTCCACTTCTACTCCAAGGAAAACGGCGTCGGAAACTCCTGTGAAAATTTTAGAGTGATCGACGGTCGGATCAAAAGTTATGGTCGTTTCGAGCCGGTACTCGGTACCGGAGCGGCGAGACCTTCGGCACATCGAGGAGCGATTCACATCTACTCCAAGGAAAACGGCGTCGGAAACTCCTTGTAGAAAATTTTAGAGTGATCCAACGAGTCGGATCAAAAGTTATGGTCGTTTCGAACAGGTACTCGGTGCGCACGGCGGCGAGACCTCACGGCACATCGAGAGGCGATTCCACTTCTACTCCAAGGAAAACGGCGTCCGGAAACTCTTTCGTGAAAATTTTAGAGTGATCCAACGGTCGGATCAAAAGTTGTGGTCGTTTGGCCGGTACTCGATGCGGACGACGAGACCTCGGCACATCGGAGCGATTCCACATCTTCTCCAAGGAAAATGACCTCGGAGCGGGTGTGAAAATTTTAGAGTGATCCAAAGGTCCGGATCGAAAGTTATGGTCGTTTCGAACCGGTACTACGGTCTGGAGCGACGAGACCTCCAGAAGCATAGAGGATCGATTTCACATTATTTCGAGGAAAACGGCGTCCAGGAACCTCGTTGTGAAAATTTTAGAGTGATCCAACGGTCCGGATCAAAAGTTATGGTCGTTTCGAACCGGTACTACGAGTACGGAGCCGACGAGACTTCCGGCACATCGGAGCGATTCCACATCTACTCCAAGGAAAACGGCCTCGAGGAAACTCAGTGAGAATTTTAGAGTGATCCAACGGTCGGATCAAAGTTATGGTCGTTTCGAGCCGGTACTCCAGTGGGGAGCGACGAGACCTCGGCACATCGAGGAGCGATTCCACTTCTACTCCAAGGAAAACCGGCGTCGGAAACTCTGTGAAAATTTTAGAGTGATCCAGCGGTCGGATCAAAAGTTATGGTCGTTTTCGACCGGTACTCGGTACCGGAGCGACGAGACCTCCGGAACTATCGAGGAGCGATTCCACTTCTACTCCAAGGAAAATAGCGTCAGGAAACTACTGTGAAAATTTTAAAGTGATCCAACGGTCGGATCAAAACTTATGGTCGTTTCGAACCGGTACTCACATGGGGAGCGGCGAGACCTCGGCACATCGAGGAGCGATTCCACATCTACTCCAAGGAAAACGGCGTCGGAAACTCATTGAAAATTTTAGAGTGATCCAACGGTCCGATCAAAAGTTATGGTCGTTTCGAGCCGGTGCTCGATGTGGAGCGGCGAGACCTCGGCACATCGAGGAGGCGATTCCACTTCTACTCCAAGGAAAATAGCGTGAGGAAACTACTGTGAAAATTTTAAAGTGATCCAACGGTCGGATCAAAACTTATGGTCGTTTCGAGCCGGTACTCAAGTGCGGAGCGGCGAGACCTCGGCACATCGAGGAGCGATTCCACATCTACTCCAAGGAAAACGGCGTCAGGAAACTCTGTGAAAATTTTAGAGTGATCCAACGGTCGGATCAAAAGTTATGGTCGTTTTGAACCGGTACTCGGAGTGGGGCGACGAGACCTCCGGCACATCGGAGCGATTCCACATCTACTCCAAGGAAAACGACCCCGGAAACTCTGTGAAAATTTTAGAGTGATCCAGCGGTCGGATCAAAAATTATGGTCGTTTTGACCGGTACTCCGATGCGGGAGCGGGGGAGACCTCGGCACATCGAGGAGCGTTCCACATCTACTCCAAGGAAAGCGGCGTCGGAAACTCTGTGAAAATTTTAGAGTGATCCAACGGTCGGATCAAAAGTTATGGTCGTTTCGAGCCGGTACTGCGAGTGCGGAGCGGCGAGACCTCCGGCACATCGAGGAGCGATTCCACTTCTACTCCAAGGAAAAAGCGGCGTCGGAAACTCGTGAAAATTTTAGAGTGATCCAAGCGGTCGGATCAAAAGTTATGGTCGTTTCGAGCCGGTACTCGAGTATGGAGCGACGAGACCTCGGCACATCGAGGAGGCGATTCCACATCTACTCCAAGGAAAACAGCGTCGGAAACTCTGTGAAAATTTTAGAGTGATCCAACGGTCGGATCAAAAGTTATGGTCGTTTCGACCGGTACTCAGTGCAGGCGACGAGACCTCGGCACATCGGGGCGATTCCACATCTACTCCAAGGAAGCGGCCTCGGAAGCTCTGTGAAAATTTTAGAGTGATCCAACGGTCGGATCAAAAGTTATGGTCGTTTCGAGCCGGTACTCTGTATGGAGCGACGAGACCTCGGCACATCGAGGAGCGATTCCACTTCTACTCCAAGGAAAACGGCGTCGGAAACTCTGTGAAAATTTTAGAGTGATCCAGCGGTCGGATCAAAAGTTATGGTCGTTTGGGCCGGTACTGCGAGTGGAGCGGCGAGACCTCCGGCACATCGAGGAGCGATTCCACATCTACTCCAAGGAAAACGGCCTCGGAAACTCTGTGAAAATTTTAGAGTGATCCAGCGGTCGGATCAAAAGTTATGGTCGTTTCGAACCGGTACTCGGTGCGGAGGCGACGAGACCTCCGGCACATCGGAGGGGCGATTCCACATCTACTCCAAGGAAAACGGCGTCCAGGAAACTCTGTGAAAATTTTAGAGTGATCCAGCGGTCGGATCAAAAGTTATGGTCGTTTCGAACCGGTACTGCAGTGCGGAGGCGACGAGACCTCGGCACATCGGAGCGATTCCACTTCTACTCCAAGGAAAGCGGCGTCGGAAACTCTGTGAAAATTTTAGAGTGATCCAACGGTCGGATCAAAAGTTATGGTCGTTTCGAACCGGTACTCCAGTGCGGAGCGGCGAGACCTCCGGCACATCGAGGAGCGATTCCACTTCTACTCCAAGGAAAACGGCGTCGGGAAACTCTGTGAAAATTTTAGAGTGATCCAACGGTCGGATCAAAAGTTATGGTCGTTTCGAACCGGTACTCGGTACGGAGCGACGAGACCTCCGGCACATCGAGGAGCGATTCCACATCTACTCCCAAGGAAAACAGCGTCCGGAAACTCCTTTGAAAATTTTAGAGTGATCCAACGGTCGGATCAAAAGTTATGGTCGTTTCGAGCCGGTACTCAGTGCGGAGCGACGAGACCTCCGGCACATCGAGGAGCGATTCCACATCTACTCCAAGGAAAACGGCGTCCGGAAACTCTGTGAAAATTTTAGAGTGATCCAACGGTCGGATCAAAAGTTATGGTCGTTTCGAACCCGGTACTACTCGAGTATGGAGCGACGAGACCTCGGCACATCGGAGCGATTCCACATCTACTCCAAGGAAAACGGCGTCGGAAACTCTGTGAAAATTTTAGAGTGATCCAACGGTCGGATCAAAAGTTATGGTCGTTTCGAACCGGTACTCGAGTGCGGAGCGACGAGACCTCGGCACATCGAGGAGCGATTCCACTTCTACTCCAAGGAAAACTTGACGTCGGAAACTCTGTGAAAATTTTAGAGTGATCCAACGGTCGGATCAAAAGTTATGGTCGTTTCGAACCGGTACTGGAGTGCGGAGCGACGAGACCTCGGCACATCGAGGAGCGATTCCACATCTACTCCAAGGAGAAACGGCGTCGGAGGCTCAGGAAACTCTGTGAAAATTTTAGAGTGATCCAACGGTCGGATCCAAAAGTTATGGTCGTTTCGAACCGGTACTCAGTGCGGAGCGGGGAGACCTCCAGCACATCGAGGAGCGATTCCACTTCTACTCCAAGGAAAACGACGTCAGGAAACTCTGTGAAAATTTTAGAGTGATCCAACGGTCCGATCAAAAGTTATGGTCGTTTCGAGCCGGTACTATTATGCGGAGCGACGAGACTTCGAGCACATCGAGGAGCGATTCCACTTCTACTCAAGGGAAACGGCGTCGGAAACTCTGTGAAAATTTTAGAGTGATCCAGCGGTTCGGATCAAAAGTTATGGTCGTTTCGAACCGGTGCTGGGGGTGCGGAGCGACGAGACCTCGGCACATCGGAGGGCGATTCACATCACTCCCAGGAAAACGGCGTCAGGAAACTCTGGTTAAATTCCAGAGTGATCCAACGGTCGGATCAAAAGTTATGGTCGTTTAGAACCGGTTACTCAGTTGGGCGACGAGACCTCGCTTCATCGAGGAGCGATTCCACATCTACTCCAAGGAGAACGGCGTGGGAAACTCTGTGAAAATTTTTGAGTGATCCAGCGGTCGGATCAAAAGTTATGGTCGTTTTGACACGGTACTCAGTGCGGAGCGGCAGAGACCTCGGCACATCGGAGCGATTCCACATCTACTCCGAGGAAAACGGCGTCAGGAAACTCCGTGAAAATTTTAGAGTGATCCAGCGGTCAGATCAAAAGTTATGGTCGTTTCGAGCCGGTACTCCGGTGCGGAGCGGCGAGACCTCGGCACATCGAGGACGATTCCACTTCTACTCCAAGGAAAACGGCGTCGGGAAGCGCCTGTGAAAATTTTAGAGTGATCCAGCGGTGGGATCCAAAAGTTATGGTCGTTTCGAGCCGAGGCTACAGTGGAGGCGACCTGAGACCTAGGCACATTGAGGAGTCGATTCCACTTCTATTTCAAGGAAAGCTTGGTCCCAGGAGGTTCGTTGTGAAAATTTTAGAGTGATCCAGCGGGTCGGATCAAAGTTATGGCCGTTTCAGCGGTACTGCAATGCAGAGCGACGAGACTTCCGGCACATCGGAGCGATTCCACTTCTACTCCAGGAGGAAGCCGGCGTCCGGAAACTCATCAGAAAATTTTAGAGTGATCCAACGGTCGGGTCACAAAGTTATGGTCCTTTCGAGCCGGAATTTTCTGAGTGCGGAGGCGGCGAGACCTCCGGCACATCGAGGGCGATTCCACATCTACTCCAAGGAAAGCGGCGTCGGGAAACTCTGTGAAAATTTTAGAGTGATCCAACGGTCGGATCCAAAAGTTATGGTCGTTTCGAGAACCGGTACTCGGGTGTGGAGCGACGAGACTTCGGCACATCGAGGAGGGCGATTCCACTTCTACTCCAAGGAAAACGGCGTCGCGGGAAACTCTGTGAAAATTTTAGAGTGGTCCAACGGTCGGATCAAAAGTTATGGTCGTTTCGAACCGGTACTCACTGGAGGCGACGAGAACCTCCGGCACATCGAGGAGGCGATTCCACTTCTACTCCAAGGAAAACGGCGTCCAGGAAACTCTGTGAAAATTTTAGAGTGATCCAACGGTCGGATCAAGAAGTTATGGTCGTTTCGAACCGGTACTGAGTGCCAGCGACGAGACCTCGGCACATCGAGGAGCGATTCCACTTCTACTCCAAGGAAAACGAGCGTCGGAAACTCTGTGAAAATTTTAGAGTGATCCAACGGTCGGATCAAAAGTTATGGTCCTTTCGAACAGGTACTGCGATGTGCGGAGCGGCGAGACCTCGGGACATCGAGGAGCGATTCCACTTCTACTCCAGAGGAAAACGGCGTCGGAAACTCCTGTGAAATTTTTAGAGTGATCCAACCGGTCGGATCAAAAGTTATGGTCGTTTCGGCCGGTACTCGGTGCGGAGGCGACGAGGCCTCGGCACATCGATGGGAGCGATTCCACTTCTACTCCAAGGAAAACGGCGTGGGAAACTCCTGTGAAAATTTTAGAGTGATCCGACGGTCGGATCAAAAGTTATAGTCGTTTCGAACCGGTACTGCGAGTGGAGCGACGAGACCTCGGCACATCGAGGAGCGATTCCAATCTACTCCAAGGAAGACGGCGTCGGAAACTCCCGTGAAAATTTTAGAGTGATCCAACGGGTCGGATCAAAAGTTATGGTGGGTTCGAGCCGGTACTCAGTGTGGAGGCGACGAGACCTCGGCACATCCAGGAGCGATTCCACATCTACTCCAAGGAAAACGGCGTCCGGGAAACTCATGAAAATTTTAGAGTGATCCAACGGTCGGATCAAAAGTTATGGTCGTTTCGAGCCGGTACTCAGTATGGAGCGGCGAGACCTCGGCACATCGGGAGGCGATTCCACTTCTACTCCAAGGAAAACGGCGTCGGAAACTCTGTGAAAATTTTAGAGTGATCCAACGGTCGGATCAAAAGTTATGGTGGTTTCGAGCCGGTACTCTGAGTACGGAGCGGCGAGACCTCCGGCACATCGAGGAGCGATTCCACTTCTACTCCAAGGAAAACAGCGTCACGGAAACTCTGTGAAAATTTTAGAGTGATCCAACGGTCGGATCAAAAGTTATGGTCGTTTCGAACCGGTACTGCGGTGCGGAGCGGCGAGACCTCCGGCACATCGGAGCGATTCCACATCTACTCCAAGGAAATCGGCGTCGGAAACTCTGTGAAAATTTTAGAGTGATCCAACGGTCGGATCAAAGTTATGGTCGTTTCGACCGGTACTGCGGTGCCGGAGCGACGAGACCTCCGGCACATCGGAGCGATTCCACATCTACTCCAAGGAAAACTTGGCGTCAGGAAACTCTGTGAAAATTTTAGAGTGATCCGACGGTCGGATCAAAAGTTATGGTCGTTTCGAGCCGGTGCTCGGTGCGGGCGACGAGACCTCCGGCCACATCGGAGCGATTCCACATCTACTCCAAGGAGCCCGGCGTCGGGAAACTCTGTGAAAATTTTAGAGTGTGATCCAACGGTCGGATCAAAAGTTATGGTCGTTTCGAACCGGTACTGGGGTGGGGGCGGCGAGACCTCGGCACATCGAGGAGCGATTCCACATCTACTCCAAGGAAAACGGCCTCGGAAACTCTGTGAAAATTTTAGAGTGATCCAACGGTCGGATCAAAAGTTATGGTCGTTTCGAGCCGGTACTGCAGTCCGGAGGCGACGAGACCTCCGGCACATCGAGGAGCGATTCCACATCTACTCCAAGAAGCGGCGTCAGGAAACTCTGTGAAAATTTTAGAGTGATCCGACGGTCGGATCAAAAGTTATGGTCGTTTCGAACCGGGTACTCGGAGTGCGGGAGCGACGAGACCTCGGCACATCGAGGAGCGATTCCACTTCTACTCCAAGGAAAACGGCGTCGGAAACTCTGTGAAAATTTTAGAGTGATCCAACGGTCGGATCAAAAAGTTATGGTCGTTTCGAACCGGTACTCTGATGCGGGAGCGACGAGACCTCCGGCACATCGAGGAGCGATTCCACATCTACTCCAAGGAAAACGGCGTCGGAAACTCTGTGAAAATTTTAGAGTGATCCAACGGTCGGATCAAAAGTTATGGTCGTTTCGAGCCGGTACCGGTCCGGAGCGACGAGACCCTCCGGCACATCGAGGAGGCGATTCCACTTCTACTCCAAGGAAAACGGCGTCGGAAATCTGTGAAAATTTTAGAGTGATCCAACGGTCGGATCAAAAGTTATGGTCGTTTCGAACCCGGTACTCCCCAGGTGCGGAGGCGACGAGACCTCGGCACGTCGAGGAGCGATTCCACATCTACTCCAAGGAAAACGGCGTCGGAAACTCCTATGAAAATTTTAGAGTGATCCAGCGGTCGGATCAAAAGTTATGGTCGTTTCGAACCGGTACTCGAATGCGGAGCGACGAGACCTCCCCGGCACATCGAGGGCGATTCCACATCTACTCCAAGGAAAACGGCGTCGGAAACTCTGTGAAAATTTTAGAGTGATCCAACGGGGTCGGATCAAAAGTTATGGTGGTTTCGACCGGTACTGCGAAGTGCAGGCGGCGAGACCTCGGCACATCGAGGAGCGATTCCACATCTACTCCAAGGAAAACGGCGTCGGAAGCTGCTGTGAAAATTTTAGAGTGATCCAACGGTCGGATCAAAAGTTATGGCCGTTTGACCGGACTACTTTGGTATGGAGCGGCGAGACCTCCCGGCACATCGAGGAGCGATTCCACATCTACTCCAAGGAAAACGGCGTCGGAAACTCTGTGAAAATTTTAGAGTGATCCAACGATCGGATCAAAACTTATGGTCGTTTCGACCGGTACTCGAGTGTGGAGCGACGAGACCTCCGGCACATCGAGGAGCGATTCCACCTTCTCCAAGGAAAACTGACGTCGGAAACTCTGTGTAACTTTTAGAGTGATCTGACGGGTCGGATCAAAAGTTATGGTCGTTTCGACCCGGATTTTCTGCGGTGCAGGGGCGACGAGACCTCCGGCACATCGAGGGAGCGATTCCACAACTCTACTCCAAGGAAAGCGGCGTCCGGAAACTCCTGTGAAAATTTTGGAGTGATCCAGCGGTCGGATCAAAAGTTATGGTCGTTTCGAGCCGGTACTCTAGTCGGGAGCGACGAGACCTCGGCACATCGAGAGCGATTCCACTTCTACTCCAAGGAAACTGGCGTCGGAAACTCTGTGAAAATTTTAGAGTGATCCAACGGTCGGATCCAAAAGTTATGGTCGTTTCGAGCCGGTACTCAAATGGAGCGACGAGACCTCGGCACATCGACGGAGGCGATTCCACATCTACTCCAAGGAAAGCGGCGTCGGAAACTCTGTGAAAATTTTAGAGTGATCCAACGGTCGGATCAAAAAGTTATGATCGTTTCGAACCGGTACTCTGATGCAGGGAGCGACGAGACCTCCGGCACATCGAGGAGCGATTCCACTTCTACTCCAAGGAAAACGGCGTCAGGAAACTCTGTGAAAATTTTAGAGTGATCCAACGGTCGGATTAAAAGTTATGGTCGTTTCGAACCGTTATCTGATGCGGGTGCGGCCGACGAGACCTCCGGCACATCAAGGGGCGATTCCACTTCTACTCCAAGGAAAACAACGTCAGGGAACTCAGTGTGAAAATTTTAGAGTGATCCAACGGTCGGATCGAAAGTTATGGTCGTTTCGAACAGGTACTCGGTACGGCGACGAGACCTCGGCACATCGAAGGAGCGATTCCACATCTACTCCAGGGAAAACGGCGTCGGAAACTCTGTGAAAATTTTAGAGTGATCCAACGGTCGGATCAAAAGTTATGGTCGTTTGGAACCGGTACTCTGGGTGGAGGCGACGAGACCTCGGCACATCGAGGAGCGATTCCACATCTACTCCAAGGAAAACGACGTCGGAAACTCTGTGAAAATTTTAGAGTGATCCAACGGTCGGATCCAAAGTTATGGTCGTTTCGAGCCGGTACTCAGTCTGGAGCGACGAGACCTCCGGCACATCGGAGCGATTCCACATCTACTCCGAGGAAAACGGCGTCAGGAAACTCTGTGAAAATTTTAGAGTGATCCAACGGTCGGATCAAAAGTTATGGTCGTTTCGGAACAGGTACTCGGTGCGGAGCGGCGAGACCTCCGGCACATCGAGGAGCGATTCCACATCTACTCCAAGGAAGACGGCGTCCGGAAACTCCTGTGAAAATTTTAGAGTGATCCAACGGTCGGATCAAAAGTTATGGTCGTTTCGAGCGGTGCTCAGAGTGGAGCGACGAGACCTCGGCACATCGAGGAGCGATTCCACATCTACTCCAAGGAAAACGGCGTCGGAAACTCTGTGAAAATTTTAGAGTGATCCAACGGTCGGATCAAAAGTTATGGTCGTTTCGAACCGTTACTGCAGTGCGGAGGCGGCGAGACCTCCGGCACATCGAGGAGCGATTCCACATCTACTCCAAGGAAAACAGCGTCCGGAAACTCCTATGAAAATTTTAGAGTGATCCAACGGTCGGATCAAAAGTTATGGTCGTTTCGAAGCCGGTACTCGAGTGCGGAGCGACGAGACCTCCGGCACATCGAGGAGGCGATTCCACATCTACTCCAAGGAAAACGGCGTCGGAAACTCTGTGAAAATTTTAGAGTGATCCAGCGGTCGGATCAAAAGTTATGGTCGTTTCGAGCCGGTACTCAGTGCGGAGCGACGAGACCTCCGGCACATCGAGGGCGATTCCACATCTACTCCAAAGGAAAACGGCCTCGGAAACTCCGTGAAAATTTTAGAGTGATCCAACGGTCGGATCAAAAGTTATGGTCGTTTCGAGCCGGTACTCAGTGCGGAGCGACGAGACCTCGGCACATCGAGGGGCGATTCCACTTCTACTCCAAGGAAAACGGCGTCCGGAAACTCTGTGAAAATTTTAGAGTGATCCAACGGTCGGATCAAAAGTTATGGTCGTTTCGAGCCGGTACTCTGGTGCGGAGGCGACGAGACCTCGGCACATCAGAGGGCGATTCCACTCTACTCCAAGGAAAACGGCGTCGGAAACTCTGTGAAAATTTTAGAGTGATCCAACGGTCGGATCAAAAGTTATGGTCGTTTCGAGCCGGTACTCAGTGCTGGAGCGGCGAGACCTCGGCACATCGAGGAGCGATTCCACTTCTACTCCAAGGAAAACGGCGTCGGGAAACTCTGTGAAAATTTTAGAGTGATCCAACGGTCGGATCAAAAGTTATGGTCGTTTCGAGCCGGTGCTGCAGTGGAGCGACGAGACCTCGGCACATCGAGGAGCGATTCCACTTCTACTCCAAGGAAAACTTGACGTCGGAAACTCTGTGAAAATTTTAGAGTGATCCAACGGTCGGATCAAAAGTTATGGTCGTTTCGGGCCGGTACTCGAGTCGGAGCGACGAGACCTCCGGCACATCGGAGCGATTCCACTTCTACTCCAAGGAAAACGGCGTCAGGAAACTCTGTGAAAATTTTAGAGTGATCCAACGGTCGGATCAAAAGTTATGGTCGTTTCGAGCCGGTACTGTGCGGAGCGGCGAGACCTCGGCACATCGAGGAGGCGATTCCACATCTACTCCGAGGAAAACGGCGTCGGAAACTCTGTGAAAATTTTAGAGTGATCCAGCGGTCGGATCAAAAGTTATGGTCGTTTCGAGCCGGTACTCTAGTCTGGAGCGGCGAGACCTCCGGCACATCGAGGAGGCGATTCCACATCTACTCCAAGGAAAACGGCGTCAGGAAACTCTGTGAAAATTTTAGAGTGATCCAACGGTCGGATCAAAAGTTATGGTCGTTTCGAACCGGTACTACGGTGCAGGGCGACGAGACCTCCGGCACATCGGGAGCGATTCCACTTCTACTCCAAGGAAAACGGCGTCGGGAAACTCTGTGAAAATTTTAGAGTGATCCAACGGTCGGATCAAAAGTTATGGTCGTTTCGAGCCGGTACTCAGTGCATGGGCGACGAGACCTCCGGCACATCGGGAGCGATTCCACATCTACTCCAAGGAAAACGGCGTCGGAAACTCTGTGAAAATTTTAGAGTGATCAACGGTCGGATCAAAAGTTATGGTCGTTTCGACCGGTACTCTGGTGCGGAGCGACGAGACCTCCGGCACATCGAGGGAGCGATTCCACATCTACTCCAAGGAAAACGGCGTCGGAAACTCTGTGAAAATTTTAGAGTGATCCAACGGTCGGATCAAAAGTTATGGTCGTTTCGAACCGGTACTCTGGTGCGGAGCGACGAGACCTCCGGCACATCGGGAGCGATTCCACTTCTACTCCAAGGAAAACGGCGTCGGAAACTCTGTGAAAATTTTAGAGTGATCCAACGGTCGGATCAAAAGTTATGGTCGTTTCGAACCGGTACTCAGTGCGGAGCGACGAGACCTCGGCACATCGAGGAGCGATTCCACATCTACTCCAAGGAAAGCGGCGTCCGGAAACTCTGTGAAAATTTTAGAGTGATCCAACGGTCGGATCAAAAGTTATGGTCGTTTCGAGCCGGATTCTCAGTGCGGAGCGGCGAGACCTCCGGCACATCGGAGCGATTCCACATTCTACTCCAAGGAAAACGGCGTCGGAAACTCTGTGAAAATTTTAGAGTGATCCAGCGGTCGGATCAAAAGTTATGGTCGTTTCGAACCAAGGTATCTCTGGTGCGGAGCGACGAGACCTCGGCACATCGGAGGGCGATTCCACTTCTACTCCAAGGAAAACGGCGTCAGGAAGCTCTGTGAAAATTTTAGAGTGATCCAAGCGGTCGGATCCAAAAGTTATGGTCGTTTTGAACCGGTACTACCGTGCGGAGCGACGAGACCTCGGCACATCGAGGAGCGATTCCACTTCTACTCCAAGGAAAACAGCGTCGGAAACACTGAGAAAATTTTAGAGTGATCCAGCGGGTCGGATCAAAACTTATGGTCGTTTCGAGCCGGTTCTTCAGTGCTGGAGCGCGGGACCTCAGTACATCGTGGAGCGATTCCACTTCTACTCCAAGGGAAACGGCGTCAGGAACTCTGTGAAAATTTTAAAGTGATCCAACGGTCGGATCAAAACTTATGGTCGTTTCGAACCGGTACTTACAGTGCGGAGCGACGAGACCTCGGCACATCGAGGATCGATTCCACATCTACTCCAAGGAAAACGACGTCGCTGGAAGCTCTGTGAAAATTTTAGAGTGATCCAACGGTCGGATCAAAAGTTATGGTCGTTTGAGGCGGTACTCAGTGGGAGCGGCGAGGCCTCCGGCACATCGAGGAGGCGATTCCACTTCTACTCCAAGGGAAGCGGCGTCGGGAAATTCCTGTGAAAATTTTAGAGTGATCCAGCGGTCGGATCAAAAGTTATGGTCGTTTCGAGCCGGTGCTCGATGTGGAGCGACGGGACCTCGGCACATCGAGGAGCGATTCCACATCTACTCCAAGGAAAACGGCGTCGGGAAACTCCTGTGAAAATTTTAGAGTGATCCAGCGGTCGGATCAAAAGTTATGGTCGTTTCGACCGGTACTACGAGTGCGGAGGCGACGAGACCTCGCGCACATCGAGGAGCGATTCCACATCTACTCCAAGGGGCACTGACGTCGGAAACTCTGTGAAAATTTTAGAGTGATCAGCGGTCGGATCAAAACTTATGGTCGTTTCGGGCGGGTACTCGGTGCGAGCGACGAGGCCTCGGCACATCGAGGAGCGATTCCACATCTACTCCAAAGAGGCACCGGCGTCTAGGAAACTCCCGTGAAAATTTTAGAGTGATCCAACGGTCGGATCAAAACTTATGGTCGTTTCGAACCGGTTCTCCGGTTTGGAGCGACGAGACCACCGGCATATCGAGGAGCGATTCCACTTCTACTCCAAGGAAAGCGACGTAGAAAACGGCTGTGAAAATTTTAGAGTGATAGCGGTGGGATCAAAAGTTATGAGTCGGGTTCGAAGCGGTACTCTGTGCGGAGTGACGGGACCTGGGTTGCACATTGAAGGATCGATTCCCACTACTACTCCGAGGAAAACGGCGTCAGGAAACTCTTGTGAAAATTTTAGAGTGATCCAACGGTCGGATCCAAAAGTTATGGTCGTTTCGAGCCCAGAACCGGTACTGCAGGGCGGAGCGACGGGACCTCGGCACATCGAGGGAGCGATTCCACATCTACTCCGGAAGGGGAAAACGGCGTCCGGAAACTCCGTGAAAATTTAGAGTGATCCAGCGGTCGGATCAAAAGTTATGGTCGTTTCGACCGGTACTCTGAGTGCGGAGCGACGAGACATCCCGGCACTTCGAGGAGCGGTTCCACTTCTACTCCAAGGAAAACTTGGCGTCGGAAACTCTGTGAAAATTTTAGAGTGATCCACCGGTCGGATCAAAAGTTATGGTCGTTTCGAACCGGTACTGCGGTGGTGGAGCGACGAGACCTCCGGCGCATCGGGGAGCGATTCCACATCTACTCCAAGGAAAACGACGTCCGGAAACTCAGTGAAAATTTTAGAGTGATCCAACGGTCGGATCAAAAGTTATGGTCGTTTCGGGCCGGTACTCTGATGAGAGCGACGAGATCTCCGACACATGGGGGAGCGATTCCACTTCTACTCCAAGGAAAACGGCGTCGGAAACGCTGATGTGAAAATTTTAGAGTGATCCAACGTTCGGATCAAAAGTTATGGTGGTTTTGACCCGGTACTCAGTTGCGGGCGACGAGACCTCAGGCACATCTAGGAGTGATTCCACTTCTACTCCAAGGAAAACGAAGTCGGAGACTCTGTGAAAATTTTAGAGTGATCCAACGGTCGGATCAAAAGTTATGGTCGTTTTGAACCGGTACTTTCTGTGCTGGAGCGACGAGACCTCGGCACATCGAGGAGCGATTCCACTTCTACTCCAAGGAAAACGGCGTCGGAAAATCTCTGTGAAAATTTTAGAGTGATCCAGCGGTGGGATCTAAAAGTTATGGTTGTTTCGAACCGGTACTCGGGAGGAGCGACGAGACCTCCGGCACATCGAGGAGAGCGATTCCACATCTACTCCAAGGAAAACGGCGTCAGGAAACTCTGTGAAAATTTTAGAGTGATCCAGCGGTCGGATCAAAACTTATGGTCGTTTCGACCGGTACTGCGGTGCGGCGCGAGACCTCGGCACATCGAGGAGCGATTCCACTTCTACTCCAAGGAAAACAACGTCCGGAAACGGCTGTGAAAATTTTAGAGTGATCCAACGGTCGGATCCAAAGTTATGGTCGTTTCGAACCGGTACTCAGTGTGGCAGCGATGAGACCTCCCACACATCGGGGGCGATTCCACATCTACTCCAAGGAAAACGGCGTCAGGAAACTCTGTGAAAATTTTAGAGTGATCCAAGCGGTCGGATCAAAAGTTATGGTCGTTTCGAAGCGGTACTCTGGTGCGGAGCGACGAGACCCTCGGCGCATCGAGGGCCGTTCCACTTCTACTCCAAGGAAAACGGCGTCCCGGAAACTCTGTGAAAATTTTAGAGTGATCGACGGTTGGATCCAAAAGTTATGGTCGTTTTGACCGGTACTACTGATGCGGAGCGGCGAGACCTCCGGCACATCGACGAGGCGCTTCCACTTCTACTCCAAGGACAGCGGCGTCGGAAACTCTGTGAAAATTTTAGAGTGATCCAACGGTCGGATCAAAAGTTATGGTCGTTTCGAACCGGTACTGGCATTGCAGGCGCGACGAGACCTCGGCACATCGAGGAGCGATTCCACATCTACTCCAAGGAAAGCGGCGTCGGAAACTCTGTGAAAATTTTAGAGTGATCCAACGGTCGGATCAAAAGTTATGGTCGTTTCGGACCGGTACTCGATGCAGGCGACGAGACCTCAGGCACATCGGAGCGATTCCACATCTACTCCAAGGATAACGGCGTCGGAAACTCTGTGAAAATTTTAGAGTGATCCAACGGTCGGATCAAAAGTTATGGTCGTTTGAGCCGGTACTGCAGTGCGGAGCGACGAGACCTCGGCATATCGAGGAGGCGATTCCACTTCTACTCCAAGGAAAACGGCGTCGGAAGCTCCTGTGAAAATTTTAGAGTGATCCAACGGTCGGATCAAAAGTTATGGTCGTTTCGACCCGGTACTCTGGTGCAGAGCGACGAGACCTCCGGCACATCGGAGCGATTCCACTTCTACTCCAAGGAAAACGGCGTCCCGGAAACTCTGTGAAAATTTTAGAGTGATCCAACGGTCCGATCAAAAGTTATGGTCGTTTCGAGCCGGTACTCAGGTCCGGAGCGACGAGACCTTCGGCACATCGAGGAGCGATTCCCTTCTACTCCAAGGAAGCGGCGTCCGGAAACTCTGTGAAAATTTTAGAAGTGATCCAGCGGTCGGATCAAAAGTTATGGTCGTTTCGAAGAGGTACTCTGGTGCGGAGCGACGAGACCTCCGGAACATCGAGGAGCGATTCCACATCTACTCCAAGGAAGACGGCGTCCGGAAACTCCTTGTGAAAATTTTAGAGTGATCCAACGGTCGGATCAAAAGTTATGGTCGTTTCGAACCGGTACTCTGTGTACGGAGCGACGAGACCTCCGGCACATCGGAGCGATTCCACATCCACTCCAAAGAAAACAGCGTCCGGAAACTCGTGTTAAAATTTTAGAGTGATCCAACGGTCGGATCAAAAGTTATGGTCGTTTCGAACTGGTACTCTGGTCTGGAGCGACGAGACCTCCGGCACATAGAGGAGCGATTCCACTTCTATTCCAAGGAAAACAGCGTCCGGAAACTCTGTGAAAATTTTAGAGTGATCCAACGGTCGGATCAAAAGTTATGGTCGTTTCGAGCCGTGTACTGCAGTGCGGGGGCGGCGAGACCTCCGGCACATCGAGGGCGATTCCACTTCTACTCCAAGGAAAACAGCGTCCGCAAACTGCTGTGAAAATTTTAGAGTGATCCAACGGTCGGATCAAAAGTTATGGTTGTTTCGAACCAGTACTGCAGTGCGGAGCGACGAGACCTCAAGGCACGTGAGGAGCGATTCCACATCTACTCCAAGGAAAACAGCGTCGGAAACTCTGTGAAAATTTTAGAGTGATCCAACGGTCGGATCAAAAGTTATGGTCGTTTAGAACCGGTACTCGGTATGATGGCGGCGACGAGACCTCCGGCACATCGGGCGATTCCACTTCTACTCAAGGAAAGCGGCGTCAGGAAGCTCAGTGAAAATTTTAGAGTGATCCGACGGTGGATCAAAAGTTATGGTCGTTTCGAACCGTGTATTGCTGGTCCGGAGCGGCGAGACCTCGGCACATCGAGGAGCGATTCCACTTCTACTCCAAGGAAAACGGCGTCGGAAACATCTGTGAAAATTTTAGAGTGATCCAACGGTCGGATCAAAAGTTATGGTGGTTTGAACAGGTGCTCTGAAGCTGGAGCGACGAGACCTCCAGCACATTGAGGAGGCGATTCCACTTCTATTTCAAGGAAAACGACGTTGGAAACTCTTGTGAAAATTTTAGAGTGATCCAGCGGTCCGATCAAAAGTTATGGTGGTTTTGAACCGTGCCTCAAGATGCAGGGCGACGAGACTTCGGCACATCGAGGAGCGATTCCACTTCTACTCCCAAGGAAAACTATGTCCCAGGAATAACTGGCTTGTGAAAATTTTAGAGTGATCCAACGTTCGGATCCAAAGTTATGGTCGTTTCGAGCCGTGTGCTGCAGTGCAGGGCCGACGAGACCTGGGCCACATCAAGGAGCGATTCCACATCTACTCCAAGGAAAAAGGCGTCGGAAACTCTGTGAAAATTTTAGAGTGATCCAACGGTCGGATCAAAAGTTATGGTCGTTTGGAGCAGGTACTCAGTGCAGGAGCGACGAGACCTCCGGCACATTGAGGAGCGATTCCACTTCTATCTCCAAGGGAAAACAGCGTCCAGGAAACTCTGAGTAAATTTTAGAGTGATCCTCCGGTCGGATCAAAAGTTATGGTCGTTTCGAACCGGTACTGCGGTGCGGAGCGGCGAGACCTGCGGCACATCGGAGGCGATTCCACTTCTACTCCAAGGAAAACTGTGTTAGGAAACTCCTGTGAAAATTTTAGAGTGATCCAACGGTCGGATCAAAAGTTATGGTCGTTTCGACCGGTACTCTGAAGTGGGGCGACGAGACCTCCGGCCATCGAGGAGCGATTCCACATCTACTCCAAGGAAAGCAGCGTCGGAAACTCCGTGAAAATTTTAGAGTGATCCAGCGGTCGGATCAAAAGTTATGGTCGTTTCGAGCCGGTACTGCGGAGTGCGGAGCGGCGAGACCTCCGGCACATCGAGGAGCGATTCCACATCTACTCCAAGGAAAAGTGGCGTCGGAAACTCTGCGAAAATTTTAGAGTGATCAACGGTCGGATCAAAAGTTATGGTCGATTCGAGCCGGTCCTGTCGGTACCGGAGGCGGCGAGACCCCGGCACATCGGAGCGATTCCACTTCTACTCCAAGGCAAGCTGGCGTCGGAAACTCTGTGAAAATTTTAGAGTGATCCAACGGTCGGATCAAAAGTTATGGTCGTTTCGAGCGGGTACTCTGGTGCAGCGACGAGACCTCCGGCACATGGAGGAAACGATTCCACATCTACTCCAAGGAAAACGGCGTCGGAAGCTCTCTGAAAATTTTAGAGTGATCAGCGGTCGGATCAAAAGTTATGGTCGTTCGAACCGGTACTGCGATACCGGAGGAGCGGCGAGACCTCCGGCACATCGAGGAGCGATTCCACATCTACTCCAAGGAAAACTTGACGTAGGAGACTCCTGTGAAAATTTTAGAGTGATCCAGACGGTCGGATCAAATGTTATGGTCGTTTGGACAGGTACTGCAGTGCAGGAGCGACGAGAGCTCGGCACATCGAGGAGCGATTCCACATCTACTCCAAAGCTTGTGACGTCGGAAACTCTGTTAAAATTTTTAGAGTGATCCAACGGTCGATCAAAAGTTATGGTCGTTTCGGAGCCGGTACTCTGGATGCAGGCCGGCCGAGACCTCCGGCACATTGAGGATCGATTCCACTTCTATTCCAAGGAAAACAGCGTCCGGAAACTCGTGTGAAAATTTTAGAGTGATCCAACGGTCCGATCAAAAGTTATGGTCGTTTAGGACCGGTACCCCATGCGGAGCTGACGAGACTTCAGGCACATCAGGAGCGATTTCACTTCTACTCCAAGGAAAACATTCGTCGGAAACTCCTTGTGAAAATTTTTAGAGTGATCCAACGGTCGGATCAAAAGTTATGGTCGTTTTCGACCAGGTACTCTGATGATGCAGGCCGACGAGACCTCGGCACATCAGAGGAGCGATTCCACATCTACTCCAAGGAAAGCAGCGTCAGGAGACTTTCACATTGAAAATTTTAGAGTGATCAACGGTCGGATCAAAAGTTATGGTCGTTTCGGCAGGTACTTGCGGAGCGGCGAGACCTCAAGCACATCGAGGAGCGATTCCACTTCTACTCCAAGGAAAACAACGTGCGAAGAGCCCCAGATTGTGAAAATTTTAGAGTGATCCAACGGTCGGATCAAAAGTTATGGTCGTTTACTGACCGGTACTGCGAGTACGGACGGCAGAGGACCTCGGCACGGTGAGGATCAGATTCCACTTTTATTCCAAGAGGAAAACGGCGATCTAGAAGGCTTTCGTGTGAAAATTTTTAGAGTGATCCAACGGTCGGATCAAAAGTTATGGTCGTTTCGGCAAGATTTACTACGTAAGAGCGGCCAGACTTCGGCACATTAAGAGACGATTCCAAACTTCTCGAAGGGGGCGGCGTCAGGAAACTCTGTGAAAATTTTAGAGTGATCCAACGGTCAGATCAAAAGTTATGGTACCGTTTCGACGGTACTACGATGCAGGAGCGACGAGACCTCGGCACATCGGAGCGATTCCACATCTACTCCAAGGAAAACGGCGTCGGAAACTCCTCGAAAATTTTAGAGTGATCGACGGTCGGATCAAAAGTTATGGTCGTTTTGACAGGGTACTCATGGATGCGGAGCGGCGGGACCTCGGCACATCGAGGAGCGATTCCACATCTACTCGAAGGGGCTTGACCTCCCCGAAACTCCTTTGTGAAAATTTTAGAGTGATCCAACGGTCGGATCAAATGTTATGGTCGTTTCGGCAAAAATTGGCTGCGATGCAGGCGGCAGGCACCGGCACATCGAGGAGGGATTCACTTCTACTCCAAGGAAAACGGCTTCGGAAACTCGTGAAAATTTTAGAGTGATCCAAGTCGGGATCAAAGTTATGGTCGTTTGGACCGGGTACTACGATGCAGGGCCGACGAGACCTCGGCACGTCGGAGCCGATTCAATATCTACTCCAGGGAAAACGACCTCGGAAACTCTGTGAAAATTTTAGAGTGATCCAGCTGGTCGGATCAAAAGTTATGGTCGTTTCGAGCCGGTGCTACGGTACGGAGCGACGAGACCTGCGGCACATCGAGAAGCGATTCCACTTCTCCCGAGGAAAACGGCGTCCGGAAACTCTGTGGAAGTTTTAGAGTGATCCAACGTTCGGATCAAAACTTATGTTCGTTTCGGGCCCGGTACTGCGGTACGGAAGCGACGAGACCTTCGGCATATCGAGGAGGCGATTCCACTTCTACTCCAAGGAAAACGGCGTCCGGAAACTATTGTGAAAATTATAGAGTGATTCAGCGGTCGGATCAAAAGTTATGGTCCTTTTCGAACTTAGTACTCACGAGGCAGGAACGATGAGACCGAAGGCACATCGAGGAGACGATTCCCCACTTCTACTCCAAGGAAAACAGCGTCCCAGGAAACTCCGCGAAAATTTTAGAGTGATCCAGCGGTCGGATCAAAGTTATGGTCGTTTCGACCCGGTACTACGGGTACGGGCGGCGGACCTCGGCACATCTCGGAGCGAGTTCACTTCTACTCCAAGGAAAACGGCGTCGGAAACTCTGTGAAAATTTTAGAGTGATCCAACGGTTGGATCAAAACTTATGGTGGTTTGGAGCCGGTGCTGCCGGGTTTGGACGGCGGGACCTCGGCACTATCGAGGAGCGGGTCCAGTGCTACTCCAGGGAAACTGGCGTAGGATTGGAAACTCTATGAAAATTTTAGGAGTGATCCAGCGGTCGGATCAAAAGTTATGGTCGTTTTGCGAACCGGTACTGCTGTGCGGAAGCGACGAGACCTCCGGCTTATCGAGGAGGGATTCCGCATCTACTCCAAGGAAAACCAACCTGCGGGAACTCGTTGTGGGAAAATTTTTACAGGTGATCCGACAGTCTGATCAAAAGTTATGGTCGTTTCGCACCGTTACTACAATGCCAGAGCGACGAGACCTCGGCACATCGGAGTGATTCACTTCTCCTCCAAGGAAAGCGGCCTACCGCGAATCTGGCTGAAAATTTTAGAGTGATTCAGCGGTCGGATCAAAAGTTCATGGTCGTTTGAGCCGTACTCTATTTAGAGCGGCGGGACCTCCCAGGCACATTGAGGATCGATTCCACTTCTACTCCAAGGAAAACGGCGTCGGAAACGCGTGTGAAAATTTTAGTATTGATCCAACGAGTGGGATCAAAAGTTATGGTCGTTTGGCGAATATTTACTCGGATGGAGCGACGAGACCTCGGCACATTGAGGTCGTTCCACTTCTACTCCAAGGAAAGCAGGGCGTCAGGAAACTCAGTGAAAATTTTAGAGTGATCCAAGCGGTCGGATCCAAACTTATGGTCGTTTCGAGCGGTACTGCAGCGCAGGCGGCGAGACCTCCTCATCGAGAGAAGCGATTCCACTTCTACTCCAAGAGAAAACGGCGTCGGAAACTCATGTTAAAATTTTAGAGTGATCAGCGGTCGGATCAAAAGTTATGGTCGTTTCGAGCCGTACTCGGTACGGAGCGGCGAGACCTCACGGCACATCGAGGAGCGATTCCACTTCTACTCCAAGGAAAACAACGTCGCGAACGCTGGTGTGAAAATTTTAGAGTGATCCAACGGTCGGATCAAAACTTATGGTCGTTTCGAGCCGGGTACTGCGATGGGCAGGACGAGACACCGGCACATTGAGGATCGATTCCACTTCTACTCCAAGGAAAACGGCGTCGGAAGCTCTGTAGAAAATTTGCAGAGTGATCCGACGGTGGGATCAAAAGTTATGGTCGTTTTGAGCCGGTACTGCGATGCGGACGAAACGGCAGACCTAGGCACATCGAGGAGCGATTCCACACTTCTACTCCAAGGAAAGCTTGGCGTCGGAAACTCTGTGAAAATTTTAGAGTGATCCAGCGGGTCGGATCAAAACTTATGGTCGTTTCGGTGCACCGGTACTCAGTGGGAGCGACGAGACCCTTGGCACATCGAGGAGCGATTCACTTCTACTCCAAGGAAAACGGCGTCCGGAAACTCCTTTAAAATTTTAGAGTGATCCAGCGGGTCCGGATCAAAAGTTATGGTCGTTTCGAGCCGGTACTCGGTGCAGGCGGCGAGACCTCAGGCACATCGAGGACGATTCCACATCTACTCCAAGGAAGACGGCGTCAGGAAACTCTGTGAAAATTTTAGAGTGATCCAACGGTCGGATCAAAACTTATGGTAACGTTTTGAGCCCGGTACTGGGAGTGCCGATGGGGCGAGACCTCCGGCACATCGAGGAGCGATTCCACATCTACTCGAAGGAAAACTACGTCAGGAAACTCTGCATCAAATTTTACAGTGATCCAACGATCGGGTCAAAACTTATAGTAGATTATGAACCGGGTACTTTCTTTGGAGGCGGGGATACCTCGGCATATTGAAGGCGATTCCACTTCTACTCCAAGGAAAGGAGCGTCACGGAAGCTCCGTTTTGAAAATTTTAAAGAGTGATTCAGCGGTTGGATCCAAAAGGGTTATGAATGGATTTAGACCCGGGTACTCTGTACGGAGCATGCTTCGAGACCTAGGCACATCGAGGAGCGTTCCACTCTACTCCAACGAGAGCTTGGCGTCGAGGTAACTCACGTGAACATTTTAGAGTGACCAGCGGTCGGATCAAAAGTTATGGTCGTTTCGAACCGATTTACAATGCGGCAGCGAGAGACCTCCGGCACATCGAGGAGCGATTCCCACATTACTCCAAGGAAAACGGCGTCGGGAAACTCCTCTGAAAATTTTAGAAGTGATCAACGAATTCGGATCAAAACTTATGGTGGAGTTTCGGAATGGGTACTCTGAGTGCGGAGCGACGAGACCCTAGGCACATCGAGGAGCGATTCCACTTCTACTCAAGGAAAACGGCGTCGGAAACTCTGTTAAAATTTTAGAGTGTCCAGCAGGGAGTCGGATCAAAAGTTATGGTCGTTTCGAGCCGGTGCTACGAGTACAGGGCGACGAGACCTCGTTGCACATGGGAGCGATTCCACATCTACTCCAAGGAAAACAGCGTCGGAGACTCTGTGAAAATTTTAGAGTGATCCAACAGTCGGATCAAAAGTTATAGTCGTTTGGGACAGGTACTCCGGTACGGGGTGACGAGACCTCATTCACATCGAGGAGCGATTCCACTTCTTCTCGAGAGGGAAAACATTGTGCGGAAGCGGTGTAAAAAATTTTAGAATTGATCCAGCGGTGGGATCAAAGACTTATGGTCGTTTCGACCGGTCAGCTGCACAGTGCGGAGCGGCGAGACCTCGGTACATTGAGGAGCGATTCCACTTATATTTCAAGGAAAACGGCGTCGGAAACTCTGTGAAAATTTTAGAGTGATCCAACAGTCGGATCAAAAGTTATGGTCGTTTCGACCGGTACTGGCGGAGGCGACGAGACCTCGGCACATCGGAGCGATTCCACTTCTACTCCAAGGAAAACGGCGTCGGAAACTCTGTGAAAATTTTAGAGTGATCCAGCGGTCGGATCCAAAGTTATGGTCGTTTCGAACCGGTACTCGAGTGGAGCGGCGAGACCTCGGCACATCGAGGAGCGATTCCACATCTACTCCAAGGAAAGCGGCGTGCAGGAAACTCTGTGAAAATTTTAGAGTGATCCAACGGTCGGATCAAAAGTTATGGTCGTTTCGAGCCGGTACTCGGTGCGGAGCGACGAGATCTCTGGCACATCGAGGAGCGATTCCACATCTACTCCAAGGAAGCGGCGTCGGAAACTCTGTGAAAATTTTAGAGTGATCCAGCGGTCGGATCAAAAGTTATGGTCGTTTGACCCGTTACTCGGTGCTGGAGCGGCGAGACCTCGGCACATCGGGAGGCGATTCCACTTCTACTCCAAGGAATACGGCGTCGGAAACTCTGTGAAAATTTTAGAGTGATCCAACGTTCGGATCAAAAGTTATGGTGGTTTTGAGCCGTTTTTCCCAGTGCAGAGGGCGGCGAGACCTCACGGCACATCGAGGATCGATTCCACTTCTATTCCAAGGAGAGCTTGGCGTCGGAAACTCCTGTGAAAATTTTAGAGTGATCCAACGGTCGGATCGAAAGTTATGGTCGTTTGGAACCATTACTCGGTGGAGCGCCGAGGCCTCGGCACATCGAGGAGCGATTCCACTCTACTCTGAGGAAAACGGCGTCGGAAACTCGTGAAAATTTTAGAGTGATCCAGCGGTCGGATCAAAAGTTATGGTCGTTTGAGGCGGTACTCTGATGCAGGAGCGGCGAGACCTCGGCACATCGAGGAGGCGATTCCACATCTACTCCAAGGAAAACAGCGTCCGGAAACTCCTCTGAAAATTTTAGAGTGATCCAACGGTCGGATCAAAAGTTATGGTCGTTTTGAACCGGTACTACGGTATGGGCGACGAGACCTCGGCACATCGAGGAGCGATTCCACTTCTACTCCAAGGCAAGCAGCGTCGGAAACACTGTGAAAATCCTAGAGTGATCCAACGGTCGGATCAAAACTTATGGTCGTTTCGAGCCGGTACTGGGGTGCTGGGGCGACGAGAGCTCCGGCAGATGAGGAGCGATTCCACATCCCTCCAGGGAAAGCGGCGTCAGAGGCTTCTGTGAAAATTTTAGAGTGATCCAGCGTTGGGATCAAATGTTATGGTCGTTTCGAACCGGTACTCTGATGTGGAGCGACGAGACCACGGCACATCGGAGCGATTCCACATCTACTCAAGGAAAACGGCGTCGGAAACTTTGTGAAAATTTTAGAGTGATCCAACGGTCGGATCAAAAGTTATGGTCGTTTCGAGGCCGGTACACTGATGCGGACGACGAGACCTACGGCACATTGAGGATCGATTCCACTTTATTCCAAGAAAAGCGTCCAGGAAACTCGTGTGAAAATTTTAGAGTGATCAGCCAGTCCGATCAAAAGTTATGGTCGTTTGAGCCGGTACAAAGTACGGAGCGACGAGACTTAGGCACATCGAGGAGCGATTCACTTCTACTCCAAGGAAAACGGCGTCAAGGAAACTCCTGTGAAAATTTTTAAGTGATCCAAATTCGGATCAAAAGTTGAGTGCCGTTTCGAAGCCAGAATTTTTCTGTTCTGGAGCGCAGGACTCTCCGGCATCTCGAAAGGGGCAATTCCCATCTACTCCAAGGAAAACGGCGTCCCAGGAAACTCCTCCCAGAAAATTTTAGAGTGATCCAACGGTCGGATCAAAAGTTATGGTCGTTTGGACAGGTACTGCGGGTCTGGGGCGGCGGGACCTCACGGCACATCGGAGCGATTCCACATCTACTCCAAGGAAAACTTGACCTCCCAGAAACTCATTGTGAAAATTTTAGAGTGATCCAACGGTGGGATCAAATGTTATGGTCGTTTCGAAGCCGGGTACTTTCTGGTACCGGAAGCGTGAAGAGCTCCGGCACATCGGGAGCGATTCCACACCTACTCGAGGAAAACGGCGTAGGAAACTCTGTTAAAATTTTAGAGTGATCCAACGGTCGGATCCAAAGTTGGTCGTTTTCGGCAGGGTACTGCGGTGCCGGACGGACGGGACCTCAAGGCACATTGAGGATCGATTCACTTCTATTCCAAGGAAAACGGCGTCCCAGGAAACTCGTGTGAAAAATTTTAGAGTGATCCAGAGGTAAGATCAAAAGTTATGGTGGGCTGACCGTGCTGCGGAGCGACGAGACTTAGGCACATCCGGAGCGATTCCCACTTCTACTCCCGAGGAAAAGAACGTCAAAAGGAAACTCCACAGCGAAAATTTTAGAGTGAACCAACGGTCGGATCAAAAGTTATGGTCGTTTTCGAACCGGTACTACGATGCGGAAGCGACGAGGAACCTGGCACATCGGAGCGATTCCACATCTACTCGAGGGAAACGGCGTCCAGGAAACTCCTCGGAAAATACAGGTGATCCAACGGTGCCGGATCAAAAGTTATGGTCGTTTCGAGCCGGTGCTGCAGTGGAGCGACGGGCGTCGGCACATCGAGGAGCGATTCCACATCTGCTCGAGGAAAACGGCGTCGAGAAACTCACTGTGAAAATTTTAGAGTGATCCAACGGTGGATCAAAAGTTATGGTCGTTTCGGCAGGTACTGGACAGTGCAGGGCGGCGAGACCTCGACACATCGAGGAGCGATTCCACATCTACTCCAAGGAAAACTGACCTCCCGAAACTCTGTGTGAAAATTTTAGAGTGATCCAACGGTCGGATCTGCAAATGTTATGGTCGTTTAGGACCGGTACTACGGTGCGGACGGCGAGGCCTCGGACATCCGGAGCGATTCCACATCTACTCCAAGGAAAACGGCGTCACGGAAACTCATTTAAAATTTTAGAGTGATCCAACGGTCGGATCAAAAGTTATGGTCGTTTTGGACAGGTACTACGGTTGGAGAGACGAGACCTCGGCTTTGTGAGGATCGATTCCACTTCTATTCCAAGGAAAACAGCGTCCGGAAACTCGTGTGAAAATTTTAGAGTGATCCAACGGTCCGATCAAAAGTTATGGTCGTTTCGAACCGGTACAAAATACGGAGGCGACGAGACTTCGGCACATCGAGGAGCGATTCACTTTAACTCCAAGGAAAAACAGGCGTCAGGAAACTCTGTAGAAGATTTTAGAGTGATCCAACGGTCGGATCAAAAGTTATGGTCGTTTCGAGCCGTTATACAAAGTGCCGGAGCGGCCAGACCTCCGGCACACTCGGGCGATTCCACATCTACTCCAAGGAAAACGGCGTCGGAAACTCCCTCACGAAAATTTTAGGAAGTGATCCGACGGTCGGATCAAAAGTTATGGTCGTTTCGGGAGAGCCGATTTTCTGGTACAGGAGCGGCAAGGCGTGCGGCACATCGGAGGGCGGTCACATCTACTCCAAGGGAAACGGCGTCGAGGAAACTCTTGTGAAAATTTTAGAGTGATCCAGGTCGGATCCAAAAGTTATGGTGATTTCGGAAATAGGTACTGCAGTGCGGAGCGACGAGACCTCCCGGCACATCGGAGCGATTCCACATCTACTCCAAGGAAAACGGCGTCGGGAAACTCTTGTGAAAATTTTAGAGTGATCGACGGTCGGATCAAAAGTTATGGTCGTTTCGGCCGTACTGCGGTACGGAGCGACGAGCTCCACCGGCACATCGAGGAGCGATTCACATCTACTCAAGGAAAACGGCCTCCGAAACTCATTGAAAATTTTAGAGTGATCCAACGGTCGGATCAAATGTTATGGTCGTTTTCGGCCGGTACTACAAGTGCCGGGAGGCGACGAGACCTCACGGCACATCGAGGAGAGCGATTCCACATCTACTCCCGAGGAAAACGGCGTCCAGGAAACTCTGTTAAAATTTTAGAGTGATCCAGCGGTCGGAGTTTGAAGTTATGGTCATTTCGAGCCGGTACTCGGTGGACGACGAGACCTCCCGGCATTGAGGATCGATTCCACTTCTATTCCAAGGAAAACGACGTCCGAGGCTTCGTGTGAAAATTTTAGAGTGATCCAGCGGTCCAGATCAAAAGTTATGGTCGTTTCGGCGGTACTTTCTGGGCGCGAGACTTAGGCACATCGAGGAGCGATTCCACTTCTACTCGAGGAGAAAACGGCGTGGGAAACTCTATTGAAAATTTTAGAGTGATCAACGGTCGGATCCAAAAGTTATGAGAATCGTTTTCGAACCGGTACTGCGATACCGGAGCGACGAGACCTGCGGCACATCGAGGAGCGATTCCACATCTACTCGAGGAAAACGGCGTCGGGAAACTCCTCTACGAAAATTTACAGAGTGATCCATGATCGGATCAAAAGTTATGGTCGTTTGGACCGGTACTACGGTACCGGAGCGACGAGACCTCACGAGCATCGAGGAGCGATTCACATCTACTCAAGGAAAACGGCCTCCAAACTCATTGAAAATTTTAGAGTGATCAACGGTCGGATCAAATGTTATGGTCGTTTCGACCGTGCACCCAGTGCGGAGCTGACGAGAGCTCCGGCACATCGGAGAGCGATTCCACACCTACTCCAAGGGAACCGGCGTCGGAAACTCACATTTAAAATTTTAGAGTGATCCAGCGATTCGGATCAAAAGTTATGGTCGTTTTCGAGCCGGTACTACGTGCCGGAGCGACGAGACCTCCGGCACATTGAGGATCGATTCCGCCCTATTCCAAGGAAAACGAGGCGTCGGAAACTCGTGTGAAAATTTTAGAGTGATCGACGGTCAGATCAAAAGTTATGGTCGTTTGACCGGTACTACGGAATGTTCTCCCCCCGAGACCTTAGGCACATCGGAGCGATTCCACTTCTACTCCAAGGAAAAGCAGGCGTCAGGAAACTCTGTGAAAATTTTTAGAGTGAACTCAAGGTCGGATCAGATTTATGAGTCGTTTCGGCAGGTGCTGCGAGTGCGGAGCGGCCGAGACCTCCGGCACATCGGAGCGATTCCACATCTACTCCAAGGATTTCAGCGTCCCAGGAAACTCCTACGAAAATTTTAGAGTGATCCAACGGTCGGATCAAAAGTTATGGTCGTTTGGCCCCCGTACTACGGCCGGCGACGAGACGTCGACACATCGGAGCGATTCCACATCTACTCCAAGGAAAACGGCGTCCGGAAACTCCTGTGAAAATTTTAGAGTGATCCAGCGGTCGGATCAAAAGTTATGGTCGTTTCGTGGCAGAATTTTCTGATGCAGACGACGAGACCTCGGCACATCGAGGAGCGATTCCACATCTACTCCAAGGAAGCTTCGGCCTCCACACAGAAACTCCTGTGAAAATTTTAGAGTGATCCAGCGGTCGGATCAAAAGTTATGGTCGTTTCGGAGCGGTACTACGGTGCGGAGCGGCGAGACCCTCGGCGCTCGAGGAGCGATTCCACATCTACTCAAGGAAAGCGGCGTCGGAAACTCCATTAAAATTTTAGGAGTGATCCAACGGTGGGATCAAAAGTTATGGTCCTTTCGAGCCGATATTCGTATGGAGCGGCGAGACCTCCGGTACATTGAGGATCGATTCCACGTCTTCCCCAAGGAAACGGCGTCGGAAACTCCTGTTAAAATTTTAGAGTGATCCAACGGTCGGATCAAAAGTTATGGTCGTTTCAAGCCGGTACTCGCTGCGTTGAGCGGCGGGACCTCAGGCACATTGAGGAGCGATTCCACTTCGACTCCAAGGAAATTAACGTCGGAAACTCTGTGAAAATTTTAGAGTGATCCAACGGTCGGATCAAAAGTTATGGTCGTTCGACCGCGTACTGCGGTGCAGACGGCGAGACCTCGGCACGTCGAGGAGCGATTCCACGTCTACTCCAAGGAACCGGCGTCCGGAAACTCTGCGAAAATTTTAGAGTGATCCAACTTGGTCGGATCAAAAGTTATGGTCGTTTAGAGCCGGTACTCGGTGCGGAGCGCCGAGACCTCGGCACATCGAGGGAGCGATTCCACATCTACTCCACGGAAAACGGCGTCGGAAACTCTGTGAAAATTTTAGAGTGATCCAACGGTCGGATCAAAAGTTATGGTCGTTTCGAAGCCGGTACTAGGTATGGAGCGGCGAGACCTCCGGCACATCGAGGAGGCGATTCCACTCTACTCCGAGGGAGAGCGGCGTAGGAAACTCTGTGAAAATTTTAGAGTGATCCAACGGTCGGATCAAAGTTATGGTCGTTTCGACAGGTACTTTGAGTGCAGGGACGAGACCTCGGCACATCGAGGAGTGATTCCACTTCTACTCCACGGAAAACAGCGTCGGAAACTCTATGAAAATTTTAGAGTGATCCAGCGGTCCGGATCAAAAGTTTCTGGTCGTTTGACCCGGTACTCAGTACGGAGCGCGAGACCACGGCACATCGAGGAGCGATTCCACATCTACTCCGAGGAAAACAGCGTCAGGAAACTCTGTGAAAATTTTAGAGTGATCCAGCAGTCGGATCAAAAGTTATGGTCGTTTCGAACCGGTACTCGAGTGCAGGCGGCGAGACCTCCGGCACATCGGGAGGCGATTCCACATGTACTCCAAGGAAAACAGCGTCCGCAAACTCTTGTGAGAATTTTAGAGTGATCCAACGGTCGGATCAAAACTTATGGTTGTTTCGAGCCGGTACTCTGAGTTTGGAGCGGCGAGAGACCTCGGCACATCAGGAGCGATTCCACTCTACTCCAAGGGAAAACGGCGTCGGAAACTCCTGTGAAAATTTTGAGTGATCCAACGGTCGGATCAAAAGTTATGGTCGTTTCGACCGGTACTTCAGTGCAGAGCGGCGAGACCTCGGCACATCGAGGAGCGATTCCACTTCTACTCCAAGGAAAACGGCGTCCGGGAACTCTGTGAAAATTTTAGAGTGATCCACCGGTCGGATCAAAAGTTATGGTCGTTTTGAACCGGTACTCTGATGCAGGGGCGACGAGACCTCCGGCACATCGAGGAGCGATTCCATCTTCTCCAAGGAAAACGGCGTCGGAAACTCTGTGAAAATTTTGAGAGTGATCCAACGGTCGGATCAAAAGTTATGGTCGTTTCGAGCAGGTGCTGCGAGTTGGAGCGGCGAGGCCTCCGGCACATCGGAGCGATTCCACATCTACTGCCAAGGAAAACGTCGTCAGGAAACTCGTGTGAAAATTTTAGAGTGATCCAACGGTCGGATCAAAAGTTATGGTCGTTTGAACCGGTACTCGGTGCAGGACGACGAGACCTCCGGCACATCGAGGAGCGATTCCACTTCTACTCCAAGGAAAACTGGCGTCGGAAACTCCTGTGAAAATTTTAGAGTGATCCAACGGTCGGATCAAAAGTTATGGTCGTTTCGAACCGGTACTCGAGTGGAGCGACGAGACCTCCGGCACATCGGAGCGATTCCACATCTACTCCAAGGAAAACGGCGTCGGAAACTCTGTGAAAATTTTAGAGTGATCCAACGGTCGGATCAAAAGTTATGGTCGTTTCGAGCCGGGTACTCAGTGCCGGAGCGACGAGACCTCCGGCACATCGAGGAGCGATTCCACTTCTACTTCAAGGAAAACGGCGTCGGAAGCACTGTGAAAATTTTAGAGTGATCCAACGGTCGGATCAAAAGTTATGGTCGTTTGAACCGGTACTGCGGTGCGGAGCGACGAGACCTCGAGCACATCGAGGAGCGATTCCACTTCTACTCCAAGGAAAACGACGTCGGGAAACTCTGTGAAAATTTTT
This sequence comes from Populus x sibirica, assembly GCA_019202695.1. Classification (NCBI taxonomy): domain Eukaryota; kingdom Viridiplantae; phylum Streptophyta; class Magnoliopsida; order Malpighiales; family Salicaceae; genus Populus; species Populus x sibirica. Next base: position 32,184 of record JAGMVL010002040.1, read on the forward strand.
AGAGTGATCCAACGGTCGGATCAAAAGTTATGGTCGTTTCGAGCCGGTACTACGAGTGCGGAGCGACGAGACCTCGGCACATCGAGGAGCGATTCCACTTCTACTCCAAGGAAACGGCGTCCGGAAACTCTTGTGAAAATTTTAGAGTGATCCAACGGTCGGATCAAAAGTTATGGTCGTTTCGAGCCGGTACTCGGTGCGGGCGACGAGACCTCCGGCACATCGAGGAGCGATTCCACATCTACTCCAAGGAAAACAGCGTGGAAACTCCTGTGAAAATTTTAGAGTGATCAAACGGTCCGATCAAAATTTATGGTCGTTTCGAACCGGTACTGGAGTGGAGCGACGAGACCTCGGCACATCGAGGAGCGATTCCACATCTACTCCAAGGAAAACGACATCAGGAAACTCCGTGAAAATTTTAGAGTGATCCAACGGTCGGATCAAAAGTTATGGTCGTTTCGAGCCGGTACTCAGTGCGGAGCGACGAGACCTCGGCACATCGAGGAGCGATTCCACATCTACTCCAAGGAAAACTGGCGTCGGAAACTCAGTGAAAATTTTAGAGTGATCCAACGGTCGGATCAAAAGTTATGGCCCTTTCGAACCGGTACTCTAGTCGGGAGCGACGAGACCTGCGGGACACCGAGGAGGGATTCCACTTCTACTCCAAGGAAACAGTGTCAGGAAACTCCTGTGAAAATTTTAGAGTGATCCAACGGTCGGATCAAAAGTTATGGTCGTTTCGAGCCGGTACTCAGAGTGCAGGGCGACGAGACCTCGGCACATCGAGGAGCGATTCCACCTCTACTCCAAGGAAAACGGCGTCGGAAACTCTGTGAAAATTTTAGAGTGATCCAGCGGTCGGATCAAAAGTTATGGTCGTTTCGAGCCGGTACTGCGGTGCTGGAGCGACGAGACCTCCGGCACATTGAGGAGCGATTCCACTCTACTCCAAGGAGAAAACGGCGTCCGGATAAGGCTCTCCGTGTGAGAATTTTAGAGTGATCCAGCGGTCGGATCCAAAAGTTATGGTCGTTTCGAGCCGGTACTACGGTCCGGGGGCGACGAGACCTCAGGCACATCGGGGAGCGATTCCACTTCTACTCCAAGGAAAACGGCGTGCGGGAAGCTATGTGAAAATTTTAGAGTGATCCAACGGTCGGATCAAAACTTATGGTCGTTTCGACCGGTGCTCTAAGTGCGGAGCGACGAGACCTCCGGCACATTGAGGAGCGATTCCACTTCTACTCCAAGGAAAACAGCGTCCGGAAACTCGTGTGAAAATTTTAGAGTGATCCAACGGTCGGATCAAAAGTTATGGTCGTTTCGAAACGGTACTCGAGCGGAGCGACGAGACCTCGGCACATCGAGGAGCGATTCCACTTCTACTCCAAGGAAAGCAGCGTCAGGAAACTCTGCTGAAGAATTTTAGGGTGATTCAGCGGTCAGGTCCAAAAGTTATGGTCGTTTCGAGCCAATTCTACAGTGTACGGAGGCGACGAGACCTCGGCACATCGAGGAGCGATTCCACTTGTACTCCAAGGGAAAGCGGCGTCAGGAAACTCCTGTGAAAATTTTAGAGTGATCCAACGGTCGGATCAAAAGTTATGGTCGTTTGAACCGTGTACTCGGTACGGAGCGACGAGACCTCGGCTCATCGAGGAGCGATTCCACATCTACTCCAAGGAAAACAGCATCCGGAAACTCCTGTGAAAATTTTAGAGTGATCCAACGGTCGGATCAAAAGTTATGGTCGTTTCGAACCGGTACTCTAATGTGGAGCGACGAGACCTCCGGCACATCGAGGAGCGATTCCACTTCTACTCCAAGGATGAAAACAGCGTCCGGAAACTCTGTGAAAATTTTAGAGTGATCCAACGGTCGGATCAAAAGTTATGGTCGTTTCGAGCCGGTACTCGGTGCGGAGCGCGAGACCTCCGGCACATCGAGGGCGATTCCACTTCTATTCCAAGGAAAACAGCGTCCGGAAACTCGTGTGAAAATTTTAGAGTGATCCAACGGTCGGATCAAAAGTTATGGTCGTTTTGAGCCTGTACTCTGGTGCGGAGCGACGAGACCTCGGCACATCGAGGAGCGATTCCATCAACTCCAAGGAAAGCGGCGTCGGAAACTCTGTGAAAATTTTAGAGTGATCCAACGGTCGGATCAAAAGTTATGGTCGTTCCGCACCGGTACTACAGTATGGAGCGACGAGACCTCCGGCACATCGAGGAGCGGATTCCACATCTACTCCGAGGAAAACGGCGTCGGGAACTCCTGTGAGAATTTTAGAGTGATCCAGCGGTCGGATCAAAAGTTATGGTCGTTTCGACCGGTACTCGCAGTGCGGAGCGACGAGACCTCCGGCACATCGAGGAAGCGATTCCACTCTACTCCAAGGAAAACGGCGTCGGAAACTCTGTGAAAATTTTAGAGTGATCCAGCGGTCGGATCAAAAGTTATGGTGGTTTCGGGCCGGTACTACGATGCGGAGGCGACGAGACCTCGGCACATCGAGGAGGCGATTCCACATCTACTCCCAGGAAAACAGCGTCCGGAAACTCCAGTGAAAATTTTAGAGTGATCCAACGGTCGGATCAAAAGTTATGGTCGTTTCGGGGGGGTACTCTGGTGCGGGGCGACGAGACCTCCGGCACATCGAGGAGCGATTCCACATCTACTCCAAGGAAAACGGCGTCGGAAACTCCTGTGAAAATTTTAGAGTGCTCCAACGGTCGGATCAAAACTTATGGTGGTTTCGAGCATGTACTACAGTACCGGGCGACGAGACCTCCGGCACATCGAGGAGCGGTTCCACTTCTACTCCAAGGAAAACCGCGTCGGAAACTCTGTGAAAATTTTAGGAGTGATCCAACGGTCGGATCAAAAGTTATGGTCGTTTCGAGCCGGTACTACAGTACGGAGCGACGAGACCTCCGGCACATTGAGGAGCGGTTCCACTTCTACTCCAAGGAAAACGGCGTCGGAAACTTTGTGAAAATTTTAGAGTGATCCAACGGTCGGATCAAAAACTTATGGTCGTTTGACCCAGGTACTGGGTCTGAGCGACGAGACCTCCGGCACGTCGAGGGCGGTTCCACTTCTACTCCAAGGTAAACTTGACGTCGGGAAGCTCTGTGAAAATTTTAGAGTGATCCAACGGTCGGATCAAAAGTTATGGTCGTTTGGACCGGTACTCGGTGCGGAGCGGCGAGACCTCCGGCACATCGGAGCGATTCCACATCTACTCCAAGGAAAACGGCGTCCCGGAAACTCCTGTGAAAATTTTAGAGTGATCCAACGGTCGGATCAAAAGTTATGGTCGTTTCGAGCCGGTACTCGGTGCCGAGGCGACGAGACCTCCGGCACATCGAGGAGCGATTCCACTTCACTCCAAGGAAAACGGCGTCGGAAGCTCTGTGAAAATTTTAGAGTGATCCAACGGTCGGATCAAAAGTTATGGTCGTTTCGACCGGTACTCGATGCGGAGAGCGGCGAGACCTCGGCACATCGAGGAGCGATTCCACATCTACTCCAAGGAAAACGGCGTCGGAAGCTCTGTGAAAATTTTAGAGTGATCCAACGGTCGGATCAAAAGTTATGGTCGTTTCGAACCGGTACTCGGTGCGGGCGGCGAGACCTCCGGCACATCGAGGAGCGATTCCACATCTACTCCAAGGAAAACGGCGTCGGAAACTCAGTGAAAATTTTAGAGTGATCCAACGGTCGGATCAAAAGTTATGGTCGTTTCGAGCAGGTACTCAGTGCGGGAGCGACGAGACCTCGGCACATCGGAGCGATTCCACTTCTACTCCAAGGAAAACGGCGTCCGGAAACTCTGTGAAAATTTTAGAGTGATCCAACGGTCGGATCAAAAGTTATGGTCGTTTAGAACCGGTACTCTGGTGCGGAGGAGCGACGAGACCTCCGGCACATCGAGGAGGCGATTCCACTTCTACTCCAAGGAAAACGGCGTCGGAAACTCTGTGAAAATTTTAGAGTGATCCAACGGTCGGATCAAAAGTTATGGTCGTTTCGAGCCGGTACTGCGGTGCGGAGCGACGAGACCTCCGGCACATCGGAGGCGATTCCACTTCTACTCCAAGGAAAACGGCGTCGGAAACTCTGTGAAAATTTTAGAGTGATCCAACGGTCGGATCAAAAGTTATGGTCGTTTCGAACCGGTACTGGGGTGCAGGCGCGGCGAGACCTCCGGCACATCGAGGAGCGATTCCACATCTACTCCAAGGAAAACGGCGTCCGGAAACTCTGTGAAAATTTTAGAGTGATCCAACGGTCGGATCAAAAGTTATGGTCGTTTCGAACCGGTACTCGGCGAGTGCGGAGCGACGAGACCTCCGGCACATCGAGGAGCGATTCCACTTCTACTCCAAGGAAAACGGCGTCCGGAAACTCTGTGAAAATTTTAGAGTGATCCAACGGTCGGATCAAAAGTTATGGTCGTTTCGAACCGGTACTCGTGCAGTGGAGCGACGAGACCTCCGGCACATCGAGGAGCGATTCCACTTCTACTCCAAGGAAAACGAGCGTCAGGAAACTCTGTGAAAATTTTAGAGTGATCAACGGTCGGATCAAAAGTTATGGTCGTTTCGAACCGGTACTCGAGTGCGGAGCGGCGAGACCTCCGGCACATCGAGGAGCGATTCCACTTCTACTCCAAGGAAAACGGCGTCAGGAAACTCTGTGAAAATTTTAGAGTGATCCAACGGTCGGATCAAAAGTTATGGTCGTTTCGAGCCCGGTACTCGGTGCGGAGCGACGAGACCTCCGGCACATCGGAGCGATTCCACATCTACTCCAAGGAAAACGGCGTCAGGAAACTCTGTGAAAATTTTAGAGTGATCCAACGGTCGGATCAAAAGTTATGGTCGTTTCGAACCGGTACTCAGTGTGGAGCGACGAGACCTCGGCACATCGAGGAGCGATTCCACTTCTACTCCAAGGAAAACGGCGTCAGGAAACTCTGTGAAAATTTTAGAGTGATCCAACGGTCGGATCAAAAGTTATGGTCGTTTCGAGCCGGTACTCGGGTGTGGAGCGACGAGACCTCCGGCACATCGGGGCGATTCCACTTCTACTCCAAGGAAAACGAGCGTCAGGAAACTCCTGTGAAAATTTTAGAGTGATCCAACGGTCGGATCAAAAGTTATGGTCGTTTCGAACCGGTACTCTGAGTGCGGGGCGACGAGACCTCCGGCACATCGAGGAGCGATTCCACTTCTACTCCAAGGAAAACGGCGTCGGAAACTCTGTGAAAATTTTAGAGTGATCCAACGGTCGGATCAAAAGTTATGGTCGTTTCGAGCCGGTACTCTGTGTATGGAGCGGCGAGACCTCCGGCACATCGAGGAGCGATTCCACATCTACTCCAAGGAAAACGGCGTCCGGAAACTCCTGTGAAAATTTTAGAGTGATCCAACGGTCCGATCAAAAGTTATGGTCGTTTCGAGCCGGTACTACGAGTGGAGCGACGAGACCTCCGGCACATCGGGAGCGATTCCACATCTACTCCAAGGAAAACGGCGTCGGAAACTCCTGTGAAAATTTTAGAGTGATCCAACGGTCGGATCAAAAGTTATGGTCGTTTCGAGCCGGTACTCGGTGTGGGCGACGAGACCTCGGCACATCGAGGAGCGATTCCACTTCTACTCCAAGGAAAACGGCGTCCGGAAACTCCTGTGAAAATTTTAGAGTGATCCAACGGTCGGATCAAAAGTTATGGTCGTTTCGAACCGGTACTGCGGTGTGGAGCGACGAGACCTCCGGCACATCGAGGAGGCGATTCCACTTCTACTCCAAGGAAAACGGCGTCAGGAAACTCTGTGAAAATTTTAGAGTGATCCAACGGTCGGATCAAAAGTTATGGTCGTTTCGAACCGGTACTGCGTGGAGGCGACGAGACCTCCGGCACATCGGAGCGATTCCACATCTACTCCAAGGAAAACGGCGTCAGGAAACTCTGTGAAAATTTTAGAGTGATCCAACGGTCGGATCAAAAGTTATGGTCGTTTCGAGCCGGTACTCGGGTGCGGAGCGCCGAGACCTCGGCACATCGAGGAGGCGATTCCACATCTACTCCAAGGAAAACGGCGTCAGGAAACTCTGTGAAAATTTTAGAGTGATCCAGCGGTCGGATCAAAAGTTATGGTCGTTTCGAGCCGGTACTGCGGTGCGGAGGCGACGAGACCTCGGCACATCGAGGAGGCGATTCCACTTCTACTCCAAGGAAAACGGCGTCGGAAACTCTGTGAAAATTTTAGAGTGATCCAACGGTCGGATCAAAAGTTATGGTCGTTTCGAGCCGGTACTCGAGTATGGAGCGGCGAGACCTCGGCACATCGAGGAGCGATTCCACATCTACTCCAAGGAAAACGGCGTCGGAAACTCTGTGAAAATTTTAGAGTGATCCAACGGTCGGATCAAAAGTTATGGTCGTTTCGAGCCGGTACTCGTGTGGAGCGACGAGACCTCGGCACATCGAGGAGCGATTCCACTTCTACTCCAAGGAAAACGGCGTCAGGAAACTCTGTGAAAATTTTAGGAGTGATCCAACGGTCGGATCAAAAGTTATGGTCGTTTCGAGCCGGTACTCTGCAGTGCGGAGCGACGAGACCTCCGGCACATCGAGGAGCGATTCCACTTCTACTCCAAGGAAAACGGCGTCGGAAACTCTGTGAAAATTTTAGAGTGATCCAACGGTCGGATCAAAAGTTATGGTCGTTTCGAGCCGGTACTCGGAGTATGGAGCGGCGAGACCTCCGGCACATCGAGGAGCGGTTCCACTTCTACTCCAAGGAAAGCGAGCGTCGGAAACTCCTGTGAAAATTTTAGAGTGATCCAACGGTCGGATCAAAAGTTATGGTCGTTTGAACCGGTACTACGATGCGGGCGACGAGACCTCGGCACATCGAGGAGCGATTCCACTTCTACTCCAAGGAAAACGGCGTCGGAAACTCTGTGAAAATTTTAGAGTGATCCAGCGGTCGGATCAAAAGTTATGGTCGTTTCGGCCGGTACTGCGAGTGGAGCGACGAGACCTCCGGCACATGAGGAGCGATTCCACTTCTACTCCAAGGAAAACGGCGTCGGAAACTCTGTGAAAATTTTAGAGTGATCCAGCGGTCGGATCAAAAGTTATGGTCGTTTGAACCGGTACTCAGTGCGGAGCGGCGAGACCTCCGGCACATCGAGGAGCGATTCCACATCTACTCCAAGGAAAACGGCGTCAGGAAACTCTGTGAAAATTTTAGAGTGATCCAACGGTCGGATCAAAAGTTATGGTCGTTTGAACCGGTACTCTAGTGGAGCGACGAGACCTCCGGCACATCGAGGAGCGATTCCACATCTACTCCAAGGAAAACGGCGTCGGAAACTCTGTGAAAATTTTAGAGTGATCCAACGGTCGGATCAAAAGTTATGGTCGTTTCGAGCCGGTACTCGGGTGGGGCGACGAGACCTCGGCACATCGAGGAGGCGATTCCACTTCTACTCCAAGGAAAGCGGCGTCAGGAAACTCTGTGAAAATTTTAGAGTGATCCAACGGTCGGATCAAAAGTTATGGTCGTTTCGAGCCGGTACTCTCGGGTATGCAGGTGACGAGACCTCCGGCACATCGAGGAGCGATTCCACATCTACTGCAAGGAAAACGGCGTCCGGAAACTCTGTGAAAATTTTAGAGTGATCCAACGGTCGGATCAAAAGTTATGGTCGTTTCGAGCCGGTACTCAGTGGAGGCGACGAGACCTCCGGCACATCGAGGAGGCGATTCCACTTCTACTCCAAGGAAAACGGCGTCGGAAGCTCTGTGAAAATTTTAGAGTGATCCAACGGTCGGATCAAAAGTTATGGTCGTTTCGAACCGGTACTACGAATGCGGACGACGAGACCTCGGCACATCGAGGAGCGATTCCACTTCTACTCCAAGGAAAACTGGCGTCGAGGAAACTCTGTGAAAATTTTAGAGTGATCCAACGGTCGGATCAAAAGTTATGGTCGTTTCGAGCCGGTACTCCAGTGGAGCGACGAGACCTCGGCACATCGAGGGGCGATTCCACATCTACTCCAAGGAAAACGGCGTCCGGAAACTCTGTGAAAATTTTAGAGTGATCCAACGGTCGGATCAAAAGTTATAGTCGTTTCGAGCCGGTACTCGGTGGAGCGACGAGACCTCCGGCACATCGAGGGCGATTCCACTTCTACTCCAAGGAAAACGGCGTCGGAAACTCTGTGAAAATTTTAGAGTGATCCAACGGTCGGATCAAAAGTTATGGTCGTTTCGAGCCGGTACTGCGGTGCGGAGCGACGAGACCTCGGCACATCGGAGCGATTCCACTTCTACTCCAAGGAAAACGGCGTCGGAAGCTCTGTGAAAATTTTAGAGTGATCCAACGGTCGGATCAAAAGTTATGGTCGTTTCGAACCGGTACTCAGTGCGGGCGACGAGACCTCCGGCACATCGAGGAGGCGATTCCACTTCTACTCCAAGGAAAACGGCGTCGGAAACTCTGTGAAAATTTTAGAGTGATCCAACGGTCGGATCAAAAGTTATGGTCGTTTTCGAACCGGTACTCCGGTGCGGAGCGACGAGACCTCGGCACATCGAGGAGCGATTCCACTTCTACTCCAAGGAAAACGGCGTCGGAAACTCTGTGAAAATTTTAGAGTGATCCAACGGTCGGATCAAAAGTTATGGTCGTTTCGAACCGGTACTGCGAGTGCGGAGCGGCGAGACCTCCGGCACATCGAGGAGCGATTCCACTTCTACTCCAAGGAAAACGGCGTCCGGAAACTCTGTGAAAATTTTAGAGTGATCCAACGGTCGGATCAAAAGTTATGGTCGTTTCGAGGCCGATTCTGCGAGTGCTGGGAGCGACGAGACCTCCGGCACATCGAGGAGCGATTCCACTTCTACTCCAAGGAAAACGGCGTCGGAAACTCTGTGAAAATTTTAGAGTGATCCAACGGTCGGATCAAAAGTTATGGTCGTTTCGAGCCGGTACTGCGGTTGGAGCGACGAGACCTCCGGCACATCGGAGCGATTCCACTTCTACTCCAAGGAAAACGGCGTCGTCCGGAAACTCTGTGAAAATTTTAGAGTGATCCAACGGTCGGATCAAAAGTTATGGTCGTTTCGAACCGGTACTCGAGTGCGGAGGCGACGAGACCTCCGGCACATCGAGGAGCGATTCCACTTCTACTCCCAAGGAAAACGGCGTCGGAAACTCTGTGAAAATTTTAGAGTGATCCAACGGTCGGATCAAAAGTTATGGTCGTTTCGAGCCGGTACTCTAGTGCGGATGGGCGACGAGACCTCCGGCACATCGGAGCGATTCCACATCTACTCCAAGGAAAACGGCGTCGGAAACCTGTGAAAATTTTAGAGTGATCCAGCGGTCGGATCAAAAGTTATGGTCGTTTCGGGAGGCCGGTACTCAGTGCGGAGCGACGAGACCTCCGGCACATCGAGGAGCGATTCCACTTCTACTCCAAGGAAAACGGCGTCGGAAACTAGCTGTGAAAATTTTAGAGTGATCCAACGGTCGGATCAAAAGTTATGGTCGTTTCGAACCGGTACTCCGAGTGCGGCGGCGAGACCTCCGGCACATCGAGGAGCGATTCCACTTCTACTCCAAGGAAAGCGGCGTCCGGAAACTCTGTGAAAATTTTAGAGTGATCCAACGGTCGGATCAAAAGTTATGGTCGTTTCGAACCGGTACTCAGTGTGGAGCGACGAGACCTCGGCACATCGAGGAGCGATTCCACTTCTACTCCAAGGAAAACGGCGTCCGGAAACTCCTGTGAAAATTTTAGAGTGATCCAACGGTCGGATCAAAAGTTATGGTCGTTTCGAACCGGTACTGCGGTGCGGGGCGACGAGACCTCGGCACATCGAGGAGCGATTCCACTTCTACTCCAAGGAAAACGGCGTCCCGGAAACTCCTGTGAAAATTTTAGAGTGATCCAACGGTCGGATCAAAAGTTATGGTCGTTTCGACCGGTACTGCGAGTGGGAGCGACGAGACCTCCGGCACATCGAGGAGGCGATTCCACTTCTACTCCAAGGAAAACGGCGTCGGAAACTCTGTGAAAATTTTAGAGTGATCCAACGGTCGGATCAAAAGTTATGGTCGTTTCGAACCGGTGCTCTCGGTGCGGAGCGACGAGACCTCCGGCACATCGGGAGCGATTCCACTTCTACTCCAAGGAAAACGGCGTCGGAAACTCTGTGAAAATTTTAGAGTGATCCAACGGTCGGATCAAAAGTTATGGTCGTTTCGAGCCGGTACTCAGTGCGGAGCGACGAGACCTCGGCACATCGAGGAGCGATTCCACTTCTACTCCAAGGAAAACGGCGTCAGGAAACTCTGTGAAAATTTTAGAGTGATCCAACGGTCGGATCAAAAGTTATGGTCGTTTCGAGCCGGTACTCGGTGCGGGAGCGACGAGACCTCCGGCACATCGAGGAGCGATTCCACATCTACTCCAAGGAAAACGGCGTCCAGGAAACTCTGTGAAAATTTTAGAGTGATCAACGGTCGGATCAAAAGTTATGGTCGTTTCGAACCGGTACTCGGTGTGGAGCGACGAGACCTCCGGCACATCGAGGAGCGATTCCACATCTACTCCAAGGAAAACGGCGTCCGGAAACTCTCTGTGAAAATTTTAGAGTGATCCAGCGGTCGGATCAAAAGTTATGGTCGTTTCGAGCCGGTACTCGGTGCGGGAGCGACGAGACCTCGGCACATCGAGGAGCGATTCCACTTCTACTCCAAGGAAAACGGCGTCCGGAAACTCCTGTGAAAATTTTAGAGTGATCCAGCGGTCGGATCAAAAGTTATGGTCGTTTCGACCGGTACTCGGTGCGGAGCGACGAGACCTCCGGCACATCGAGGAGCGATTCCACTTCTACTCCAAGGAAAGCGGCGTCGGGAAACTCTGTGAAAATTTTAGAGTGATCCAGCGGTCGGATCAAAAGTTATGGTCGTTTCGAGAACCGGTACTCGAGTGGAGCGGCGAGACCTCCGGCACATCGAGGAGGCGATTCCACTTCTACTCCAAGGAAAACGGCGTCGGAAACTCTGTGAAAATTTTAGAGTGATCCAACGGTCGGATCAAAAGTTATGGTCGTTTCGAACCGGTACTCGGAGTGGAGGCGACGAGACCTCCGGCACATCGGGAGCGATTCCACTTCTACTCCAAGGAAAACGGCGTCGGAAACTCTGTGAAAATTTTAGAGTGATCCAACGGTCGGATCAAAAGTTATGGTCGTTTCGAGCCGGTACTCGGTCTGGAGCGACGAGACCTCCGGCACATCGAGGAGCGATTCCACTTCTACTCCAAGGAAAACGGCGTCGGAAACTCTGTGAAAATTTTAGAGTGATCCAACGGTCGGATCAAAAGTTATGGTCGTTTCGAACCGGTACTCGGTGCGGGCGCGACGAGACCTCCGGCACATCGAGGAGCGATTCCACTTCTACTCCAAGGAAAACGGCGTCCGGAAACTCCTGTGAAAATTTTAGAGTGATCCAACGGTCGGATCAAAAGTTATGGTCGTTTCGAACCGGTACTCGGAGTGCGGAGCGACGAGACCTCCGGCACATCGAGGAGCGATTCCACTTCTACTCCAAGGAAAACGGCGTCCGGAAACTCTGTGAAAATTTTAGAGTGATCCAACGGTCGGATCAAAAGTTATGGTCGTTTCGAGCCGGTACTCGAGTGGAGCGACGAGACCTCCGGCACATCGAGGAGCGATTCCACTTCTACTCCAAGGAAAACGGCGTCAGGAAACTCTGTGAAAATTTTAGAGTGATCCAACGGTCGGATCAAAAGTTATGGTCGTTTCGAACCGGTACTCGGAGTGCGGAGGCGACGAGACCTCCGGCACATCGGGAGCGATTCCACTTCTACTCCAAGGAAAACGGCGTCGGAAACTCTGTGAAAATTTTAGAGTGATCCAACGGTCGGATCAAAAGTTATGGTCGTTTCGAACCGGTACTCTGAGTGCGGAGCGACGAGACCTCCGGCACATCGAGGAGCGATTCCACTTCTACTCCAAGGAAAACGGCGTCGGAAACTCTGTGAAAATTTTAGAGTGATCCAACGGTCGGATCAAAGTTATGGTCGTTTCGAACCGGTACTCGAGTGCGGAGCGACGAGACCTCCGGCACATCGAGGGCGATTCCACTTCTACTCCAAGGAAAACGGCGTCGGAAACTCTGTGAAAATTTTAGAGTGATCAACGGTCGGATCAAAAGTTATGGTCGTTTCGAACCGGTACTCGGTGCGGAGCGACGAGACCTCGGCACATCGGGAGCGATTCCACTTCTACTCCAAGGAAAACGGCGTCGGAAACTCTGTGAAAATTTTAGAGTGATCCAACGGTCGGATCAAAAGTTATGGTCGTTTCGAACCGGTACTCGGGTGCGGAGCGGCGAGACCTCCGGCACATCGAGGAGGCGATTCCACTTCTACTCCAAGGAAAACGGCGTCGGAAACTCTGTGAAAATTTTAGAGTGATCCAACGGTCGGATCAAAAGTTATGGTCGTTTCGAGACCGGTACTCTGAGTGCGGAGCGACGAGACCTCCGGCACATCGAGGAGCGATTCCACTTCTACTCCAAGGAAAACGGCGTCAGGAAACTCTGTGAAAATTTTAGAGTGATCCAACGGTCGGATCAAAAGTTATGGTCGTTTCGAACCGGTACTCTGGTGAGGAGCGACGAGACCTCCGGCACATCGAGGAGCGGTTCCACATCTACTCCAAGGAAAACGGCGTCGGAAACTCTGTGAAAATTTTAGAGTGATCCAACGGTCGGATCAAAAGTTATGGTCGTTTCGAACCGGTACTCGGTGCGGGCGACGAGACCTCGGCACATCGAGGAGGCGATTCCACTTCTACTCCAAGGAAAACGGCGTCGGAAACTCTGTGAAAATTTTAGAGTGATCCAACGGTCGGATCAAAAGTTATGGTCGTTTCGAGCCGGTACTCGGTGCGGAGCGACGAGACCTCGGCACATCGAGGAGCGATTCCACTTCTACTCCAAGGAAAACGGCGTCAGGAAACTCCTGTGAAAATTTTAGAGTGATCCAACGGTCGGATCAAAAGTTATGGTCGTTTCGAACCGGTACTCGCAGTGCGGAGCGCGAGACCTCGGCACATCGGGAGCGATTCCACTTCTACTCCAAGGAAAACGGCGTCGGAAACTCTGTGAAAATTTTAGAGTGATCCAACGGTCGGATCAAAAGTTATGGTCGTTTCGAACCGGTACTCGGTGCTGGAGCGACGAGACCTCGGCACATCGAGGAGGCGATTCCACATCTACTCCAAGGAAAACGGCGTCCGGAAACTCTGTGAAAATTTTAGAGTGATCCAACGGTCGGATCAAAAGTTATGGTCGTTTCGAACCGGTACTCGGTTGGAGGCGGCGAGACCTCCGGCACATCGAGGAGCGATTCCACTTCTACTCCAAGGAAAACGGCGTCAGGAAACTCTGTGAAAATTTTAGAGTGATCCAACGGTCGGATCAAAAGTTATGGTCGTTTCGAACCGGTACTCGGTGCGGGCGACGAGACCTCCCGGCACATCGGAGGGCGATTCCACTTCTACTCCAAGGAAAACGGCGTCCGGAAACTCTGTGAAAATTTTAGAGTGATCCAACGGTCGGATCAAAAGTTATGGTCGTTTCGAACCGGTACTCAGTGCGGAGGCGACGAGACCTCCGGCACATCGAGGAGCGATTCCACATCTACTCCAAGGAAAACGGCGTCCAGGAAACTCTGTGAAAATTTTAGAGTGATCCAACGGTCGGATCAAAAGTTATGGTCGTTTCGAACCGGTACTCGGTGCGGAGCGCGAGACCTCGGCACATCGAGGAGCGATTCCACATCTACTCCAAAGGAAAACGGCGTCGCCGGAAACTCCTGTGAAAATTTTAGAGTGATCCAACGGTCGGATCAAAAGTTATGGTCGTTTCGAGCCGGTACTCTCGGTGCGGGCGACGAGACCTCCGGCACATCGAGGAGCGATTCCACTTCTACTCCAAGGAAAACGGCGTCCGGAAACTCTGTGAAAATTTTAGAGTGATCCAACGGTCGGATCAAAAGTTATGGTCGTTTCGAGCCGGTACTCTGGTGCGGAGGCGACGAGACCTCCGGCACATCGAGGAGCGATTCCACTTCTACTCCAAGGAAAACGGCGTCGGAAACTCTGTGAAAATTTTAGAGTGATCCAACGGTCGGATCAAAAGTTATGGTCGTTTCGAACCGGTACTCGGTGCAGGAGCGACGAGACCTCCGGCACATCGAGGGCGATTCCACTTCTACTCCAAGGAAAACGGCGTCGGAAACTCTGTGAAAATTTTAGAGTGATCCAACGGTCGGATCAAAAGTTATGGTCGTTTCGAACCGGTACTCGAGTGCGGGGCGACGAGACCTCCGGCACATCGAGGAGGCGATTCCACTTCTACTCCAAGGAAAACGGCGTCGGAAACTCTGTGAAAATTTTAGAGTGATCAACGGTCGGATCAAAAGTTATGGTCGTTTCGAACCGGTACTCGGTGCGGAGGCGACGAGACCTCCGGCACATCGAGGAGCGATTCCACATCTACTCCAAGGAAAACGGCGTCGGAAACTCTGTGAAAATTTTAGAGTGATCCAACGGTCGGATCAAAAGTTATGGTCGTTTCGAACCGGTACTCGGTGCAGGCGACGAGACCTCCGGCACATCGAGGAGCGATTCCACTTCTACTCCAAGGAAAACGGCGTCGGAAACTCTGTGAAAATTTTAGAGTGATCCAACGGTCGGATCAAAAGTTATGGTCGTTTCGAACCGGTACTCGAGTGCGGAGCGACGAGACCTCCGGCACATCGAGGAGCGATTCCACATCTACTCCAAGGAAAACGGCGTCAGGAAACTCCTGTGAAAATTTTAGAGTGATCCAACGGTCGGATCAAAAGTTATGGTCGTTTCGAGCCGGTACTCAGTGCGGAGCGACGAGACCTCGGCACATCGAGGAGCGATTCCACTTCTACTCCAAGGAAAACGGCGTCGGAAACTCTGTGAAAATTTTAGAGTGATCCAACGGTCGGATCAAAAGTTATGGTCGTTTCGAACCGGTACTCGGGTCAGTGGGAGCGCCGAGACCTCCGGCACATCGAGGAGCGATTCCACATCTACTCCAAGGAAAACCGGCGTCGGAAACTCTGTGAAAATTTTAGAGTGATCCAACGGTCGGATCAAAAGTTATGGTCGTTTCGAGCCGGTACTCTGGTGTGCGAGCGACGAGACCTCGGCACATCGAGGGCGATTCCACTTCTACTCCAAGGAAAACGGCGTCAGGAAACTCTGTGAAAATTTTAGAGTGATCCAACGGTCGGATCAAAAGTTATGGTCGTTTCGAGCCGGTACTGCGGTGCGGAGCGACGAGACCTCCGGCACATCGGAGCGATTCCACTTCTACTCCAAGGGAAAACGGCGTCGGAAGCTCTGTGAAAATTTTAGAGTGATCCAACGGTCGGATCAAAAGTTATGGTCGTTTCGAACCGGTACTCAGTGCGGAGCGACGAGACCTCCGGCACATCGAGGAGCGATTCCACTTCTACTCCAAGGAAAACGGCGTCAGGAAACTCTGTGAAAATTTTAGAGTGATCCAACGGTCGGATCAAAAGTTATGGTCGTTTCGAACCGGTACTGCAGTATGGAGGCGACGAGACCTCCGGCACATCGAGGAGCGATTCCACTTCTACTCCAAGGAAAACGGCGTCAGGAAACTCTGTGAAAATTTTAGAGTGATCCAGCGGTCGGATCAAAAGTTATGGTCGTTTCGAGCCGGTACTCGAGTGCGGAGCGACGAGACCTCGGCACATCGAGGAGCGATTCCACTTCTACTCCAAGGAAAACGGCGTCGGAAACTCTGTGAAAATTTTAGAGTGATCCAACGGTCGGATCAAAAGTTATGGTCGTTTCGAGCCGGTACTCAGTGCGGAGCGACGAGACCTCCGGCACATCGAGGAGGCGATTCCACATCTACTCCAAGGAAAGCGGCGTCCAGGAAACTCTGTGAAAATTTTAGAGTGATCCAGCGGTCGGATCAAAAGTTATGGTCGTTTCGAACCGGTACTCGTGTGGAGCGGCGAGACCTCCGGCACATCGAGGAGCGATTCCACATCTACTCCAAGGAAAACGGCGTCGGAAGCTCTGTGAAAATTTTAGAGTGATCCAACGGTCGGATCAAAAGTTATGGTCGTTTCGAGGCCGGTACTCAGTACGGGCGACGAGACCTCGGCACATCGAGGAGCGATTCCACTTCTACTCCAAGGAAAACGGCGTCGGAAACTCTGTGAAAATTTTAGAGTGATCCAGCGGTCGGATCAAAAGTTATGGTCGTTTCGAGCCGGTACTCAGTGCGGAGCGACGAGACCTCCGGCACATCGAGGAGCGATTCCACATCTACTCCAAGGAAAACGGCGTCAGGAAACTCTGTGAAAATTTTAGAGTGATCCAACGGTCGGATCAAAAGTTATGGTCGTTTCGAAGCCGGTACTCGAGTATGGAGCGACGAGACCTCGGCACATCGGAGCGATTCCACATCTACTCCAAGGAAAACGGCGTCAGGAAACTCCTGTGAAAATTTTAGAGTGATCCAACGGTCGGATCAAAAGTTATGGTCGTTTCGAACCGGTACTCGAAGTGCGGAGCGACGAGACCTCCGGCACATCGAGGAGGCGATTCCACTTCTACTCCAAGGAAAACGGCGTCAGGAAACTCTGTGAAAATTTTAGAGTGATCCAACGGTCGGATCAAAAGTTATGGTCGTTTCGAGCCGGTACTCGAGTGCGGAGCGCGAGACCTCCGGCACATCGAGGAGCGATTCCACTTCTACTCCAAGGAAAACGGCGTCCGGAAACTCTGTGAAAATTTTAGAGTGATCCAACGGTCGGATCAAAAGTTATGGTCGTTTCGAACCGGTACTGCGAGTGCGGAGCGACGAGACCTCGGCACATCGAGGAGCGATTCCACTTCTACTCCAAGGAAAACGGCGTCGGAAACTCTGTGAAAATTTTAGAGTGATCCAACGGTCGGATCAAAAGTTATGGTCGTTTCGAGCCGGTACTCGGGTGCGGAGCGACGAGACCTCCGGCACATCGAGGAGCGATTCCACTTCTACTCCAAGGAAAACGGCGTCGGAAACTCTGTGAAAATTTTAGAGTGATCCAACGGTCGGATCAAAAGTTATGGTCGTTTCGAACCGGTACTGCTGGTGGAGCGACGAGACCTCGGCACATCGAGGAGCGATTCCACTTCTACTCCAAGGAAACCGGCGTCAGGAAACTCTGTGAAAATTTTAGAGTGATCCAACGGTCGGATCAAAAGTTATGGTCGTTTCGACCGGTACTCTGGTGGAGCGGCGAGACCTCGGCACATCGAGGAGCGATTCCACTTCTACTCCAAGGAAAACGGCGTCAGGAAACTCCTGTGAAAATTTTAGAGTGATCCAACGGTCGGATCAAAAGTTATGGTCGTTTCGAACCGGTACTCGAGTATGGAGCGACGAGACCTCCGGCACATCGAGGAGCGATTCCACATCTACTCCAAGGAAAACGGCGTCGGAAACTCCTGTGAAAATTTTAGAGTGATCCAACGGTCGGATCAAAAGTTATGGTCGTTTCGACCGGTACTCGAGTGCGGAGCGACGAGACCTCCGGCACATCGAGGAGCGATTCCACTTCTACTCCAAGGAAAACGGCGTCGGAAACTCTGTGAAAATTTTAGAGTGATCCAGCGGTCGGATCAAAAGTTATGGTCGTTTCGAACCGGTACTCGTGGTGGAGCGGCGAGACCTCCGGCACATCGAGGAGCGATTCCACTTCTACTCCAAGGAAAACGGCGTCAGGAAACTCTGTGAAAATTTTAGAGTGATCCAGCGGTCGGATCAAAAGTTATGGTCGTTTCGAACCGGTACTCGGGTGAGGCGACGAGACCTCCGGCACATCGAGGAGCGATTCCACTTCTACTCCAAGGAAAGCGGCGTCGGAAACTCTGTGAAAATTTTAGAGTGATCCAGCGGTCGGATCAAAAGTTATGGTCGTTTCGAACCGGTACTGCTGAGTGCCGGAGGCGACGAGACCTCCGGCACATCGAGGAGCGATTCCACATCTACTCCAAGGAAAACGGCGTCCAGGAAACTCTGTGAAAATTTTAGAGTGATCCAACGGTCGGATCAAAAGTTATGGTCGTTTCGACCGGTACTCTGAGTGCGGAGCGGCGAGACCTCCGGCACATCGGAGGCGATTCCACATCTACTCCAAGGAAAACGGCGTCCGGAAACTCTGTGAAAATTTTAGAGTGATCCAGCGGTCGGATCAAAAGTTATGGTCGTTTCGAACCGGTACTCTGAGTGGAGCGACGAGACCTCCGGCACATCGAGGAGCGATTCCACATCTACTCCAAGGAAAACGGCGTCAGGAAACTCCTGTGAAAATTTTAGAGTGATCCAACGGTCGGATCAAAAGTTATGGTCGTTTCGAGCCGGTACTCGGTGTGGAGCGACGAGACCTCCGGCACATCGAGGAGGGCGATTCCACTTCTACTCCAAGGAAAACGGCGTCGGAAACTCCTGTGAAAATTTTAGAGTGATCCAACGGTCGGATCAAAAGTTATGGTCGTTTCGAACCGGTACTCGAGTGCGGGCGACGAGACCTCCGGCACATCGAGGGCGATTCCACTTCTACTCCAAGGAAAACGGCGTCGAGGAAACTCTGTGAAAATTTTAGAGTGATCCAACGGTCGGATCAAAAGTTATGGTCGTTTCGAACCGGTACTCAGGTGGAGCGACGAGACCTCGGCACATCGAGGAGCGATTCCACATCTACTCCAAGGAAAACGGCGTCGGGAAACTCTGTGAAAATTTTAGAGTGATCCAACGGTCGGATCAAAAGTTATGGTCGTTTCGAGCCGGTACTCAGTGCAGAGCGACGAGACCTCGGCACATCGGAGGCGATTCCACTTCTACTCCAAGGAAAACGGCGTCGGAAACTCTGTGAAAATTTTAGAGTGATCCAACGGTCGGATCAAAAGTTATGGTCGTTTCGAGCCGGTACTACAGTGCGGAGCGGCGAGACCTCCGGCACATCGAGGGCGATTCCACATCTACTCCAAGGAAAACGGCGTAGGAAACTCTGTGAAAATTTTAGAGTGATCCAACGGTCGGATCAAAAGTTATGGTCGTTTCGAACCGGTACTCGAGTGCGGAGCGACGAGACCTCCGGCACATCGAGGAGCGATTCCACTTCTACTCCAAGGAAAACGGCGTCAGGAAACTCTGTGAAAATTTTAGAGTGATCCAACGGTCGGATCAAAAGTTATGGTCGTTTCGAGCCGGTACTCGGGTGCGGAGCGGCGAGACCTCCGGCACATCGAGGAGCGATTCCACTTCTACTCCAAGGAAAACGGCGTCCCGGAAACTCTGTGAAAATTTTAGAGTGATCCAACGGTCGGATCAAAAGTTATGGTCGTTTCGAACCGGTACTCTGGTGGAGCGACGAGACCTCGGCACATCGAGGAGCGATTCCACATCTACTCCAAGGAAAACGGGCGTCGGAAACTCTGTGAAAATTTTAGAGTGATCCAACGGTCGGATCAAAAGTTATGGTCGTTTCGAACCGGTACTCGAGTGCGGAGCGACGAGACCTCCGGCACATCGAGGAGGCGATTCCACTTCTACTCCAAGGAAAACGGCGTCAGGAAACTCTGTGAAAATTTTAGAGTGATCCAACGGTCGGATCAAAAGTTATGGTCGTTTCGAACCGGTACTCGGGTGCGGAGGCGACGAGACCTCCGGCACATCGAGGAGCGATTCCACTTCTACTCCAAGGAAAACGGCGTCCAGGAAACTCCTGTGAAAATTTTAGAGTGATCCAACGGTCGGATCAAAAGTTATGGTCGTTTCGAACCGGTACTCGGAGTGCGGAGGCGACGAGACCTCGGCACATCGGGAGCGATTCCACTTCTACTCCAAGGAAAACGGCGTCAGGAAACTCTGTGAAAATTTTAGAGTGATCCAACGGTCGGATCAAAAGTTATGGTCGTTTCGAACCGGTACTCGGTGCGGGCGACGAGACCTCCGGCACATCGGAGGGCGATTCCACATCTACTCCAAGGAAAACGGCGTCGGAAACTCCTGTGAAAATTTTAGAGTGATCCAGCGGTCGGATCAAAAGTTATGGTCGTTTCGAGCCGGTACTCGGATGGAGCGACGAGACCTCCGGCACATCGAGGAGCGATTCCACTTCTACTCCAAGGAAAACGGCGTCGGAAACTCTTTGTGAAAATTTTAGAGTGATCCAACGGTCGGATCAAAAGTTATGGTCGTTTCGAACCGGTACTCTGGTACGGAGCGACGAGACCTCCGGCACATCGAGGAGCGATTCCACTTCTACTCCAAGGAAAACGGCGTCAGGAAACTCTGTGAAAATTTTAGAGTGATCCAACGGTCGGATCAAAAGTTATGGTCGTTTCGAAGCCGGTACTCAGTGTGGAGCGACGAGACCTCCGGCACATCGAGGAGGCGATTCCACATCTACTCCAAGGAAAACGGCGTCGGAAACTCTGTGAAAATTTTAGAGTGATCCAACGGTCGGATCAAAAGTTATGGTCGTTTCGAGCCGGTACTGCGAGTGCGGAGCGACGAGACCTCCGGCACATCGAGGAGCGATTCCACATCTACTCCAAGGAAAACGGCGTCCGGAAACTCTGTGAAAATTTTAGAGTGATCCAACGGTCGGATCAAAAGTTATGGTCGTTTCGAAGCGGTACTCTGGTCTGTAGCGACGAGACCTCCGGCTCAACGAGGAGCGATTCCACATCTACCCCAAGGAAAACGGCGTCGGGAAACTCTGTGAAAATTTTAGAGTGATCCAACGGTCGGATCAAAAGTTATGGTCGTTTCGAACCGGTACTCAGTGTGGGCGGCGAGACCTCCGGCACATCGAGAGCGATTCCACTTCTACTCCAAGGAAAACGGCGTCCGGAAACTCTGTGAAAATTTTAGAGTGATCCAACGGTCGGATCAAAAGTTATGGTCGTTTCGAACCGGTACTCGGTATGGAGCGGCGAGACCTCCGGCACATCGAGGAGCGATTCCACTTCTACTCCAAGGAAAACGGCGTCCGGAAACTCTGTGAAAATTTTAGAGTGATCCAACGGTCGGATCAAAAGTTATGGTCGTTTCGAACCGGTACTCGGGTACGGAGCGACGAGACCTCCGGCACATCGGGAGCGATTCCACTTCTACTCCAAGGAAAACGGCGTCGGAAACTCTGTGAAAATTTTAGAGTGATCCAACGGTCGGATCAAAAGTTATGGTCGTTTCGAACCGGTACTCGGAGCCGGAGCGACGAGACCTCGGCACATCGAGGGCGATTCCACTTCTACTCCAAGGAAAACGGCGTCGGGAAACTCTGTGAAAATTTTAGAGTGATCCAACGGTCGGATCAAAAGTTATGGTCGTTTCGAACCGGTACTCAGTGCGGAGCGACGAGACCTCCGGCACATCGAGGAGCGATTCCACATCTACTCCAAGGAAAACGGCGTCAGGAAGCTCCTGTGAAAATTTTAGAGTGATCCAACGGTCGGATCAAAAGTTATGGTCGTTTCGAACCGGTACTCCGGTGCGGAGCGACGAGACCTCCGGCACATCGAGGAGCGATTCCACTTCTACTCCAAGGAAAACGGCGTCCGGAAACTCTGTGAAAATTTTAGAGTGATCCAACGGTCGGATCAAAAGTTATGGTCGTTTCGAACCGGTACTGCGGTGATGGAGCGACGAGACCTCCGGCACATCGAGGAGCGATTCCACTTCTACTCCAAGGAAAACGGCGTCCGGAAACTCTGTGAAAATTTTAGAGTGATCCAACGGTCGGATCAAAAGTTATGGTCGTTTCGAACCGGTACTCGGGTGCGGAGCGACGAGACCTCCGGCACATCGAGGAGGCGATTCCACTTCTACTCCAAGGAAAACGGCGTCGGAAGCTCTGTGAAAATTTTAGAGTGATCCAACGGTCGGATCAAAAGTTATGGTCGTTTCGAACCGGTACTCGTGCGGAGGCGACGAGACCTCCCGGCACATCGAGGAGCGATTCCACATCTACTCCGAGGAAAACGGCGTCAGGAAACTCTGTGAAAATTTTAGAGTGATCCAACGGTCGGATCAAAAGTTATGGTCGTTTCGAACCGGTACTCGGAGTGGGCGACGAGACCTCCGGCACATCGAGGAGCGATTCCACTTCTACTCCAAGGAAAACGGCGTCAGGAAACTCCTGTGAAAATTTTAGAGTGATCCAACGGTCGGATCAAAAGTTATGGTCGTTTCGAGCCGGTACTCAGTGCGGAGCGACGAGACCTCCGGCACATCGAGGGCGATTCCACATCTACTCCAAGGAAAACGGCGTCGGAAACTCTGTGAAAATTTTAGAGTGATCCAGCGGTCGGATCAAAAGTTATGGTCGTTTCGAACCGGTACTCCGAGTGCGGAGCGACGAGACCTCCGGCACATCGAGGAGCGATTCCACTTCTACTCCAAGGAAAACGGCGTCGGAAACTCTGTGAAAATTTTAGAGTGATCCAACGGTCGGATCAAAAGTTATGGTCGTTTCGAGCCGGTACTCTGGTGTGGAGCGACGAGACCTCCGGCACATCGGGGGCGATTCCACTTCTACTCCAAGGAAAACGGCGTCAGGAAACTCTGTGAAAATTTTAGAGTGATCCAACGGTCGGATCAAAAGTTATGGTCGTTTCGAACCGGTACTCGGTACGGAGGCGGACGAGACCTCCGGCACATCGGGAGCGATTCCACTTCTACTCCAAGGAAAACTGGCGTCCGGAAACTCTGTGAAAATTTTAGAGTGATCCAACGGTCGGATCAAAAGTTATGGTCGTTTCGAACCGGTGCTCGGGTGCGGAGCGACGAGACCTCCGGCACATCGAGGAGCGATTCCACTTCTACTCCAAGGAAAACGGCGTCAGGAAACTCTGTGAAAATTTTAGAGTGATCCAGCGGTCGGATCAAAAGTTATGGTCGTTTCGAACCGGTACTCTGGTATGGAGGCGACGAGACCTCCGGCACATCGAGGAGCGATTCCACATCTACTCCAA
This sequence comes from Populus x sibirica, assembly GCA_019202695.1. Taxonomy (NCBI): domain Eukaryota; kingdom Viridiplantae; phylum Streptophyta; class Magnoliopsida; order Malpighiales; family Salicaceae; genus Populus; species Populus x sibirica. The sequence goes on from JAGMVL010002040.1 coordinate 55,357, forward strand.
GGAAAACGGCGTCCCGGAAACTCCTGTGAAAATTTTAGAGTGATCCAACGGTCGGATCAAAAGTTATGGTCGTTTCGAACCGGTACTGCGGTGCCGGAGGCGACGAGACCTCCGGCACATCGAGGGCGATTCCACATCTACTCCAAGGAAAACGGCGTCCGGAAACTCCTGTGAAAATTTTAGAGTGATCCAACGGTCGGATCAAAAGTTATGGTCGTTTCGAACCGGTACTCGAGTGCGGAGGCGACGAGACCTCCGGCACATCGAGGAGCGATTCCACATCTACTCCAAGGAAAACGGCGTCCGGAAACTCTGTGAAAATTTTAGAGTGATCCAACGGTCGGATCAAAAGTTATGGTCGTTTCGAACCGGTACTCGGTGCGGAGCGGCGAGACCTCCGGCACATCGAGGAGCGATTCCACTTCTACTCCAAGGAAAACGGCGTCGGAAACTCCTGTGAAAATTTTAGAGTGATCCAACGGTCGGATCAAAAGTTATGGTGCGTTTCGAGCCGGTACTCAGTATGGAGCGACGAGACCTCCGGCACATCGAGGAGCGATTCCACTTCTACTCCAAGGAAAACGGCGTCCAGGAAACTCTGTGAAAATTTTAGAGTGATCCAACGGTCGGATCAAAAGTTATGGTCGTTTCGAACCGGTACTCCGAGTGCAGCGGCGCGAGACCTCCGGCACATCGAGGAGCGATTCCACTTCTACTCCAAGGAAAACGGCGTCCGGAAACTCTGTGAAAATTTTAGAGTGATCCAACGGTCGGATCAAAAGTTATGGTCGTTTCGAGCCGGTACTAGTGTGGAGCGACGAGACCTCCGGCACATCGAGGAGCGATTCCACTTCTACTCCAAGGAAAACGGCGTCGGAAACTCTGTGAAAATTTTAGAGTGATCCAACGGTCGGATCAAAAGTTATGGTCGTTTCGAGCCGGTACTCGGTGCGGAGCGGCGAGACCTCCGGCACATCGAGGAGCGATTCCACATCTACTCCAAGGAAAACGGCGTCCGGAAACTCTGTGAAAATTTTAGAGTGATCCAACGGTCGGATCAAAAGTTATGGTCGTTTCGAACCGGTACTCGGTATGGAGCGACGAGACCTCCGGCACATCGAGGAGCGATTCCACTTCTACTCCAAGGAAAACGGCGTCGGGAAACTCTGTGAAAATTTTAGAGTGATCCAACGGTCGGATCAAAAGTTATGGTCGTTTCGAACCGGTACTCCGGTGCGGAGCGACGAGACCTCCGGCACATCGAGGAGCGATTCCACTTCTACTCCAAGGAAAACGGCGTCCGGAAACTCTGTGAAAATTTTAGAGTGATCCAACGGTCGGATCAAAAGTTATGGTCGTTTCGACGAGGTACTCGGTGCGGAGCGACGAGACCTCCGGCACATCGAGGAGCGATTCCACTTCTACTCCAAGGAAAACGGCGTCCGGAAACTCTGTGAAAATTTTAGAGTGATCCAACGGTCGGATCAAAAGTTATGGTCGTTTCGAACCGGTACTCAGTGCGGAGCGACGAGACCTCCGGCACATCGGAGCGATTCCACTTCTACTCCAAGGAAAACGGCGTCCGGAAACTCTGTGAAAATTTTAGAGTGATCCAACGGTCGGATCAAAAGTTATGGTCGTTTCGAACCGGTACTCAGTGCGGAGCGACGAGACCTCCGGCACATCGAGGAGAGCGATTCCACTTCTACTCCAAGGAAAACGGCGTCCAGGAAACTCCTGTGAAAATTTTAGAGTGATCCAACGGTCGGATCAAAAGTTATGGTCGTTTCGAACCGGTACTCTGGTGTGGAGCGACGAGACCTCCGGCACATCGAGGAGCGATTCCACTTCTACTCCAAGGAAAACGGCGTCCGGAAACTCTGTGAAAATTTTAGAGTGATCCAACGGTCGGATCAAAAGTTATGGTCGTTTCGAGCCGGTACTCGAGTGCGGGCGACGAGACCTCCGGCACATCGGGGCGATTCCACTTCTACTCCAAGGAAAACGGCGTCCAGGAAACTCCTGTGAAAATTTTAGAGTGATCCAACGGTCGGATCAAAAGTTATGGTCGTTTCGACCGGTACTCTGGTGTGGAGCGACGAGACCTCCGGCACATCGAGGAGCGATTCCACTTCTACTCCAAGGAAAACGGCGTCGGAAACTCCTGTGAAAATTTTAGAGTGATCCAACGGTCGGATCAAAAGTTATGGTCGTTTCGAACCCGGTACTGCGAGTGCGGAGCGACGAGACCTCCGGCACATCGGGAGCGATTCCACTTCTACTCCAAGGAAAACGGCGTCAGGAAACTCTGTGAAAATTTTAGAGTGATCCAACGGTCGGATCAAAAGTTATGGTCGTTTCGAACCGGTACTCGTGTATGGGCGGCGAGACCTCCGGCACATCGAGGAGCGATTCCACTTCTACTCCAAGGAAAACGGCGTCAGGAAACTCCTGTGAAAATTTTAGAGTGATCCAACGGTCGGATCAAAAGTTATGGTCGTTTCGAACCGGTACTCTGAGTGCGGAGCGACGAGACCTCCGGCACATCGGGAGCGATTCCACTTCTACTCCAAGGAAAACGGCGTCAGGAAACTCTGTGAAAATTTTAGAGTGATCCAACGGTCGGATCAAAAGTTATGGTCGTTTCGAACCGGTACTCTGAGTGGAGCGACGAGACCTCCGGCACATCGAGGGCGATTCCACTTCTACTCCAAGGAAAACGGCGTCAGGAAACTCTGTGAAAATTTTAGAGTGATCCAACGGTCGGATCAAAAGTTATGGTCGTTTCGAACCGGTACTCGGTGTGCGGAGCGGCGAGACCTCCGGCACATCGAGGAGCGATTCCACTTCTACTCCAAGGAAAACGGCGTCGGAAACTCTGTGAAAATTTTAGAGTGATCCAACGGTCGGATCAAAAGTTATGGTCGTTTCGAACCGGTACTCAGTGCTGGAGCGGCGAGACCTCCGGCACATCGAGGAGCGATTCCACTTCTACTCCAAGGAAAACGGCGTCCGGAAACTCTGTGAAAATTTTAGAGTGATCCAACGGTCGGATCAAAAGTTATGGTCGTTTCGAACCGGTACTCTGGGTGGAGCGGCGAGACCTCCGGCACATCGAGGAGCGATTCCACTTCTACTCCAAGGAAAACGGCGTCCGGAAACTCTGTGAAAATTTTAGAGTGATCCAACGGTCGGATCAAAAGTTATGGTCGTTTCGAACCGGTACTGCAGTGCGGAGGCGACGAGACCTCCGGCACATCGAGGAGCGATTCCACTTCTACTCCAAGGAAAACGGCGTCAGGAAACTCCTGTGAAAATTTTAGAGTGATCCAACGGTCGGATCAAAAGTTATGGTCGTTTCAAGCCGGTACTGCGGTATGGGCGCGAGACCTCCGGCACATCGAGGAGCGATTCCACATCTACTCCAAGGAAAACGGCGTCCGGAAACTCTGTGAAAATTTTAGAGTGATCCAACGGTCGGATCAAAAGTTATGGTCGTTTCGAACCGGTACTGCAGTGCCGGAGGCGACGAGACCTCCGGCACATCGAGGAGCGATTCCACTTCTACTCCAAGGAAAACGGCGTCCGGAAACTCTGTGAAAATTTTAGAGTGATCCAACGGTCGGATCAAAAGTTATGGTCGTTTCGAACCGGTACTGCGAGTGCGGGCGACGAGACCTCCGGCACATCGAGGAGCGATTCCACTTCTACTCCAAGGAAAACGGCGTCGGAAACTCCTGTGAAAATTTTAGAGTGATCCAACGGTCGGATCAAAAGTTATGGTCGTTTCGAACCGGTACTGCGGTGCGGAGCGACGAGACCTCCGGCACATCGGGGGCGATTCCACTTCTACTCCAAGGAAAACGGCGTCCGGAAACTCTGTGAAAATTTTAGAGTGATCCAACGGTCGGATCAAAAGTTATGGTCGTTTCGAACCGGTACTCTGGAGCGACGAGACCTCCGGCACATCGAGGAGCGATTCCACTTCTACTCCAAGGAAAACGGCGTCGGAAACTCTGTGAAAATTTTAGAGTGATCCAACGGTCGGATCAAAAGTTATGGTCGTTTCGAACCGGTACTGCAGTGCGGAGCGACGAGACCTCCGGCACATCGAGGAGCGATTCCACTTCTACTCCAAGGAAAACGGCGTCAGGAAACTCTGTGAAAATTTTAGAGTGATCCAACGGTCGGATCAAAAGTTATGGTCGTTTCGAACCGGTACTCAGTGTGGAGCGACGAGACCTCCGGCACATCGAGGAGCGATTCCACTTCTACTCCAAGGAAAACGGCGTCCGGAAACTCTGTGAAAATTTTAGAGTGATCCAACGGTCGGATCAAAAGTTATGGTCGTTTCGAACCGGTACTCTGTTGGAGCGCGAGACCTCCGGCACATCGGGAGCGATTCCACTTCTACTCCAAGGAAAACGGCGTCCGGAAACTCTGTGAAAATTTTAGAGTGATCCAACGGTCGGATCAAAAGTTATGGTCGTTTCGAACCGGTACTCGGTGTATGGAGCGACGAGACCTCCGGCACATCGGAGGAGCGATTCCACTTCTACTCCAAGGAAAACGGCGTCGGAAACTCCTGTGAAAATTTTAGAGTGATCCAACGGTCGGATCAAAAGTTATGGTCGTTTCGAACCGGTACTCGGTCAGTGGAGCGACGAGACCTCCGGCACATCGAGGAGCGATTCCACTTCTACTCCAAGGAAAACGGCGTCAGGAAACTCTGTGAAAATTTTAGAGTGATCCAACGGTCGGATCAAAAGTTATGGTCGTTTCGAACCGGTACTCTGGTGCGGGCGACGAGACCTCCGGCACATCGGGAGCGATTCCACTTCTACTCCAAGGAAAACGACGTCAGGAAACTCTGTGAAAATTTTAGAGTGATCCAACGGTCGGATCAAAAGTTATGGTCGTTTCGAACCGGTACTCGAGTGCGGAGCGACGAGACCTCCGGCACATCGAGGAGCGATTCCACTTCTACTCCAAGGAAAACGGCGTCCCGGAAACTCTGTGAAAATTTTAGAGTGATCCAACGGTCGGATCAAAAGTTATGGTCGTTTCGAACCGGTACTCGGTGCAGGAGCGACGAGACCTCCGGCACATCGAGGAGCGATTCCACTTCTACTCCAAGGAAAACGGCGTCAGGAAACTCTGTGAAAATTTTAGAGTGATCCAACGGTCGGATCAAAAGTTATGGTCGTTTGAACCGGTACTCGGTGTGGAGCGACGAGACCCTCGGCACATCGGAGGGCGATTCCACTTCTACTCCAAGGAAAACGAGCGTCGGAAACTCTGTGAAAATTTTAGAGTGATCCAACGGTCGGATCAAAAGTTATGGTCGTTTCGAACCGGTACTCGAGTGCAGGCGACGAGACCTCCGGCACATCGAGGAGCGATTCCACTTCTACTCCAAGGAAAACGGCGTCCAGGAAACTCCTGTGAAAATTTTAGAGTGATCCAACGGTCGGATCAAAAGTTATGGTCGTTTCGAACCGGTACTCGGGTCTGGGCGACGAGACCTCCGGCACATCGAGGAGCGATTCCACATCTACTCCAAAGGAAAACGGCGTCGGAAACTCTGTGAAAATTTTAGAGTGATCCAACGGTCGGATCAAAAGTTATGGTCGTTTCGAACCGGTACTCGATGTGGAGGCGACGAGACCTCCGGCACATCGAGGAGCGATTCCACTTCTACTCCAAGGAAAACGGCGTCAGGAAACTCTGTGAAAATTTTAGAGTGATCCAACGGTCGGATCAAAAGTTATGGTCGTTTCGAGCCGGTACTACAGTGCGGAGCGACGAGACCTCCGGCACATCGAGGAGCGATTCCACATCTACTCCAAGGAAAACAGCGTCCGGAAACTCGTGTGAAAATTTTAGAGTGATCCAACGGTCGGATCAAAAGTTATGGTCGTTTCGAACCGGTACTCGGGTACGGAGCGACGAGACCTCCGGCACATCGGGAGCGATTCCACTTCTACTCCAAGGAAAACGGCGTCAGGAAACTCTGTGAAAATTTTAGAGTGATCCAACGGTCGGATCAAAAGTTATGGTCGTTTCGAACCGGTACTCTGAGTGCGGAGCGACGAGACCTCCGGCACACCGAGGAGCGATTCCACATCTACTCCAAGTAAAACAGCGTCAGGAAACTCCTGTGAAAATTTTAGAGTGATCCAACGGTCGGATCAAAAGTTATGGTCGTTTCGAACCGGTACTCTGGTGGGCGACGAGACCTCCGGCACATCGGGAGCGATTCCACTTCTACTCCAAGGAAAACGGCGTCAGGAAACTCCTGTGAAAATTTTAGAGTGATCCAACGGTCGGATCAAAAGTTATGGTCGTTTCGGCCGGTACTCTGATGCAGGAGCGACGAGACCTCCGGCACATCGAGGAGCGATTCCACTTCTACTCCAAGGAAAACGGCGTCCGGAAACTCTGTGAAAATTTTAGAGTGATCCAACGGTCGGATCAAAAGTTATGGTCGTTTCGAACCGGTACTCGGTCTGGGGCGACGAGACCTCCGGCACATCGAGGAGCGATTCCACTTCTACTCCAAGGAAAACGGCGTCGGAAACTCTGTGAAAATTTTAGAGTGATCCAACGGTCGGATCAAAAGTTATGGTCGTTTCGAACCGGTACTCGGTTACCGGAGCGACGAGACCTCCGGCACATCGAGGAGCGATTCCACTTCTACTCCAAGGAAAACGGCGTCGGAAACTCCTGTGAAAATTTTAGAGTGATCCAACGGTCGGATCAAAAGTTATGGTCGTTTCGAACCGGTACTCGAGGCGAGGCGACGAGACCTCCGGCACATCGAGGAGCGATTCCACTTCTACTCCAAGGAAAACGGCGTCCGGAAACTCCTGTGAAAATTTTAGAGTGATCCAACGGTCGGATCAAAAGTTATGGTCGTTTCGAACCGGTACTGCAGTGCCGGGAGCGACGAGACCTCCGGCACATCGGGAGGCGATTCCACTTCTACTCCAAGGAAAACGGCGTCAGGAAACTCTGTGAAAATTTTAGAGTGATCCAACGGTCGGATCAAAAGTTATGGTCGTTTCGAACCGGTACTCGGTGCGGAGCGACGAGACCTCCGGCACATCGGGAGCGATTCCACTTCTACTCCAAGGAAAACGGCGTCCGGAAACTCCTGTGAAAATTTTAGAGTGATCCAACGGTCGGATCAAAAGTTATGGTCGTTTCGAACCGGTACTCGGGTGGGAGCGGCGAGACCTCCGGCACATCGGGAGCGATTCCACTTCTACTCCAAGGAAAACGGCGTCCGGAAACTCCTGTGAAAATTTTAGAGTGATCCAACGGTCGGATCAAAAGTTATGGTCGTTTCGAACCGGTACTCGAGTGCGGAGCGACGAGACCTCCGGCACATCGAGGAGCGATTCCACTTCTACTCCAAGGAAAACGGCGTCCGGAAACTCTGTGAAAATTTTAGAGTGATCCAACGGTCGGATCAAAAGTTATGGTCGTTTCGAACCGGTACTCGAGTGCGGAGCGACGAGACCTCCGGCACATCGAGGAGCGATTCCACTTCTACTCCAAGGAAAACGGCGTCAGGAAACTCTGTGAAAATTTTAGAGTGATCCAACGGTCGGATCAAAAGTTATGGTCGTTTCGAACCGGTACTCTGGTGCGGAGCGACGAGACCTCCGGCACATCGAGGAGCGATTCCACTTCTACTCCAAGGAAAACGGCGTCAGGAAACTCTGTGAAAATTTTAGAGTGATCCAACGGTCGGATCAAAAGTTATGGTCGTTTCGAACCGGTACTCGGTGCGGGGCGACGAGACCTCCGGCACATCGAGGAGCGATTCCACTTCTACTCCAAGGAAAACGGCGTCCAGGAAACTCTGTGAAAATTTTAGAGTGATCCAACGGTCGGATCAAAAGTTATGGTCGTTTCGAACCGGTACTGCGGTGCGGAGCGCGAGACCTCCGGCACATCGAGGAGGCGATTCCACTTCTACTCCAAGGAAAACGGCGTCAGGAAACTCTGTGAAAATTTTAGAGTGATCCAACGGTCGGATCAAAAGTTATGGTCGTTTCGAACCGGTACTCTGTGTGGAGCGACGAGACCTCCGGCACATCGAGGAGCGATTCCACTTCTACTCCAAGGAAAACGGCGTCGGAAACTCTGTGAAAATTTTAGAGTGATCCAACGGTCGGATCAAAAGTTATGGTCGTTTCGAACCGGTACTACGGGTGCGGAGCGACGAGACCTCCGGCACATCGGAGGGCGATTCCACTTCTACTCCAAGGAAAACGGCGTTCGGAAACTCTGTGAAAATTTTAGAGTGATCCAACGGTCGGATCAAAAGTTATGGTCGTTTCGGCCGGTACTTCTGATGCGGAGCGACGAGACCTCCGGCACATCGGGAGCGATTCCACTTCTACTCCAAGGAAAACGGCGTCGGAAACTCTGTGAAAATTTTAGAGTGATCCAACGGTCGGATCAAAAGTTATGGTCGTTTCGAACCGGTACTGCGAGTGCAGGCGGCGAGACCTCCGGCACATCGAGGGCGATTCCACTTCTACTCCAAGGAAAACGGCGTCAGGAAACTCTGTGAAAATTTTAGAGTGATCCAACGGTCGGATCAAAAGTTATGGTCGTTTCGAGCCGGTACTACAGTGCAGGAGCGACGAGACCTCCGGCACATCGAGGAGGCGATTCCACTTCTACTCCAAGGAAAACGGCGTCAGGAAACTCTGTGAAAATTTTAGAGTGATCCAACGGTCGGATCAAAAGTTATGGTCGTTTCGAACCGGTACTCGGTGCGAGCGGCGAGACCTTCGGCACATCGTGGAGCGATTCCACATCTACTCCAAGGAAAACGGCGTCCGGAAACTCTTGTGAAAATTTTAGAGTGATCCAACGGTCCGATCCAAAAGTTATGGTCGTTTCGAACCGGTACTCGGAGTGCGGGCGACGAGACCTCCGGCACATCGGGAGCGATTCCACTTCTACTCCAAGGAAAACGGCGTCGGGAAACTCTGTGAAAATTTTAGAGTGATCCAGCGGTCGGATCAAAAGTTATGGTCGTTTCGAAGCCGGTACTCGAGTGCGGGCGACGAGACCTCCGGCACATCGAGGGCGATTCCACTTCTACTCCAAGGAAAACGGCGTCGGAAACTCTGTGAAAATTTTAGAGTGATCCAACGGTCGGATCAAAAGTTATGGTCGTTTCGAACCGGTACTCGATGGAGGCGACGAGACCTCCGGCACATCGAGGAGCGATTCCACTTCTACTCCAAGGAAAACGGCGTCGGAAACTCTGTGAAAATTTTAGAGTGATCCAACGGTCGGATCAAAAGTTATGGTCGTTTCGAACCGGTACTCGAGTGCAGAGCGACGAGACCTCCGGCACATCGAGGAAGCGATTCCACTTCTACTCCAAGGAAAACGGCGTCAGGAAACTCTGTGAAAATTTTAGAGTGATCCAACGGTCGGATCAAAAGTTATGGTCGTTTCAGAGCCGGTACTGCGAGTGCGGAGCGACGAGACCTCCGGCACATCGGGAGCGATTCCACTTCTACTCCAAGGAAAACGGCGTCCCGGAAACTCTGTGAAAATTTTAGAGTGATCCAACGGTCGGATCAAAAGTTATGGTCGTTTCGAACCGGTACTCTGCAGTATGGGCGACGAGACCTCCGGCACATCGAGGGCGATTCCACTTCTACTCCAAGGAAAACGGCGTCCGGAAACTCTGTGAAAATTTTAGAGTGATCCAACGGTCGGATCAAAAGTTATGGTCGTTTCGAACCGGTACTCAAGTGGAGCGACGAGACCTCCGGCACATCGGGAGCGATTCCACTTCTACTCCAAGGAAAACGGCGTCGGAAACTCTGTGAAAATTTTAGAGTGATCCAACGGTCGGATCAAAAGTTATGGTCGTTTCGAGCCGGTACTCGAGTGCAGGAGCGACGAGACCTCCGGCACATCGAGGAGCGATTCCACTTCTACTCCAAGGAAAACGGCGTCGGAAACTCTGTGAAAATTTTAGAGTGATCCAACGGTCGGATCCAAAAGTTATGGTCGTTTCGAACCGGTACTCGAGTGCGGAGCGACGAGACCTCCGGCACATCGAGGAGCGATTCCACTTCTACTCCAAGGAAAACGGCGTCCGGGAAACTCTTGTGAAAATTTTAGAGTGATCCAACGGTCGGATCAAAAGTTATGGTCGTTTCGAACCGGTACTCGAGTGCAGGAGCGACGAGACCTCCGGCACATCGAGGAGCGATTCCACTTCTACTCCAAGGAAAACGGCGTCCAGGAAACTCCTGTGAAAATTTTAGAGTGATCCAACGGTCGGATCAAAAGTTATGGTCGTTTCGGAACCCGGTACTGCGGTGCGGAGCGGCGAGACCTCCGGCACATCGAGGAGGCGATTCCACTTCTACTCCAAGGAAAACGGCGTCGGAAACTCTTGTGAAAATTTTAGAGTGATCCAACGGTCGGATCCAAAAGTTATGGTCGTTTCGAGCCGGTACTCGAGTGCCGGGCGACGAGACCTCCGGCAGCATCGAGGAGCGATTCCACTTCTACTCCAAGGAAAACGGCGTCAGGAAACTCTGTGAAAATTTTAGAGTGATCCAACGGTCGGATCCAAAAGTTATGGTCGTTTCGAGCCGGTACTCGGGTGCCGGAGCGACGAGACCTCCGGCACATCGGGAGCGATTCCACTTCTACTCCAAGGAAAACGGCGTCCGGGAAACTCTGTGAAAATTTTAGAGTGATCCAACGAAGTCGGATCAAAAGTTATGGTCGTTTCGAACCGGTACTGAGTGCAGAGACGCGAGACCTCCGGCACATCGGAAGCGATTCCACTTCTACTCCAAGGAAAACGGCGTCAGGAAACTCTTGTGAAAATTTTAGAGTGATCCAACGGTCGGATCAAAAGTTATGGTCGTTTCGAACCGGTACTGCGGTATGGAGGCGACGAGACCTCCGGCACATCGGAGCGATTCCACTTCTACTCCAAGGAAAACCGTCCGAGGAAACTCCTTTGTGAAAATTTTAGAGTGATTCAACGGTCGGATCAAAAGTTATGGTCGTTTCGAACCCGTACTACGGTCTGGAGCAACGAGACCACCGGCACATCGAGGAGCGATTCCACTTCTACTCCAAGGAAAACGGCGTCAGGAAACTCTGTGAAAATTTTAGAGTGATCCAACGGTCGGATCAAAAGTTATGGTCGTTTCGAACCGGTACTGCGAGTATGGGCGACGAGACCTCGGCACATCGAGGAGCGATTCCACTTCTACTCCCAAGGAAAACGGCGTCGGGAAACTCGTGTGAAAATTTTAGAGTGATCCAACGGTCGGATCAAAAGTTATGGTCGTTTCGACCGGTACCTGCATTTCTGGAGCGACGAGACCTCCGGCACATCGAGGAGCGATTCCACTTCTACTCCAAGGAAAACGAGCGTCGGAAACTCCTGTGAAAATTTTAGAGTGATCCAACGGTCGGATCAAAAGTTATGGTCGTTTTCGAGCAGGGTACTCGGTGCATGGAGCGACGAGACCTCCGGCACATCGGAGGCGATTCCACTTCTACTCCAAGGAAAACGGCGTCGGAAACTCTTTGTGAAAATTTTAGAGTGATCCAACGGTCGGATCAAAAGTTATGGTCGTTTCGAACCGGTACTCTGAGTGCGGAGCGACGAGACCTCCGAGCACATCGAGGAGGCGATTCCACTTCTACTCCAAGGAAAACGACGTCCGGAAACTCCTGTGAAAATTTTAGAGTGATCCAACGGTCGGATCAAAAGTTATGGTCGTTTCGAGCTGGTACTCGACTGTACGGAGCGACGAGACCTCCGGCACATCGAGGAGCGATTCCACATCTACTCCAAGGAAAGCGGCGTCCAGGAAACTCTGTGAAAATTTTAGAGTGATCCAACGGTCGGATCAAAAGTTATGGTCGTTTTCGAGCCGGTACTCGGGTGCGGGCGACGAGACCTCCGGCACATCGGGAGCGATTCCACTTACTCCAAGAACGGCGTCGGAAACCTCCTGTGAAAATTTTAGAGTGATCCAACGGTCGGATCAAAAGTTATGGTCGTCGTTCCGGAACCGGTACTGTCGAAGTGCAGGCGCGAGACCTCCGGCAGGCACATCGAAGCGGCGATTCCACCATCTACTCCCAAGGAAACGGCGTCGGAAACTCACTGTGAAAAATTTTAGAGTGATCCAACGGTCGGATCAAAAGTTATGGTCGTTTCGAGCCGGTACTGCGGTGAAGGCGACGAGACCTCCGGCACATCGAGGAGGCGATTCCACATCTACTCCAAGGAAAACGGCGTCGGAAACTCTGTGAAAATTTTAGAGTGATCCAACGGTCGGATCAAAAGTTATGGTCGTTTCGAACCGGTACTCGGGTGGAGGCGACGAGACCTCCGGCACATCGAGGAAGGCGATTCCACTTCTACTCCAAGGAAAGCGGCGTCAGGAAACTCTGTGAAAATTTTAGAGTGATCCAACGGTCGGATCAAAAGTTATGGTCGTTTCGAACCGGTACTGCAGTGCGGAGCGACGAGACCTCCGGCACATCGAGGAGCGATTCCACTTCTACTCCAAGGAAAACGGCGTCAGGAAACTCTTGTGAAAATTTTTAGAGTGATCCAACGGTCGGATCCAAAAGTTATGGTCGTTTCGAGCCGGTACTGCGGTGGAGCGACGAGACCTCCGGCACATCGAGGAGGCGATTCCACTTCTACTCCAAGGAAAACGGCGTCGGAAACTCTGTGAAAATTTTAGAGTGATCCAACGGTCGGATCAAAAGTTATGGTCGTTTCGACCGGTACTGCTCCGAGTGCAGGCGACGAGACCTCCGGCACATCGGGAGGCGATTCCACTTCTACTCCAAGGAAAACGGCGTCGGAAACTCTTGTGAAAATTTTAGAGTGATCCAACGGTCGGATCAAAAGTTATGGTCGTTTCGAACCGGTACTCTGGTTTGGAGCGACGAGACCTCCGGCACTTCGAGGAGCGGTTCCACTTCTACTCCAAGGAAAACGGCGTCGGGAAAGCTCTGTGAAAATTTTAGAGTGATCCAACGGTCGGATCAAAAGTTATGGTCGTTTCGAGCCGGTACTGCGGTGCGGAGCGACGAGACCTCCGGCACATCGAGGAGCGATTCCACATCCACTCCAAGGAAAACAGCGTCCGGAAACTCCTGTGAAAATTTTAGAGTGATCCAACGGTCGGATCAAAAGTTATGGTCGTTGCGAACCGGTACTCTGAGTCTGGAGCGACGAGACCTCCGGCACATCGAGGAGCGATTCCACATCTACTCCAAGGAAAACGGCGTCCGGAAACTCTTGTGAAAATTTTAGAGTGATCCAACGGTCCGATCAAAAGTTATGGTCGTTTCGAAGCCGGTTCTCAGTGCGGGCGGCGAGACCCTCGGCACATCGAGGAGCGATTCCACTTCTACTCCAAAGGAAAACGGCGTCGGAAACTCTGTGAAAATTTTAGAGTGATCCAACGGTCGGATCAAAAGTTATGGTCGTTTCGAACCGGTACTGCAGTGCGGAGCGGCGAGACCTCCGGCACATCGAGGGCGATTCCACTTCTACTCCAAGGGGAAAACGGCGTCGGGAAACTCCTTGAAAATTTTAGAGTGATCCAACGGTCGGATCAAAAGTTATGGTCGTTTCGAACTCGGTACTCGGTGCAGGCGGCGACGAGACCTCCGGCACATCGAGGGCGATTCCACTTCTACTCCAAGGAAAAGCTGACGTCCCAGGAAACTCCTGTGAAAATTTTAGAGTGATCCAACGGTCGGATCAAAAGTTATGGTCGTTTCGAACCGGTTTTCAGCAGGCAGCGAGACCTCGGCACATCGAGGAAGCGATTCCACATCTACTCCAAGGGAAAACGAGCGTCGGAAACTCTGTGAAAAATTTTAGAGTGATCCAACGGTCGGATCAAAAGTTATGGTCGTTTTCGAGCCAGAATATTCTGGTGTGGAGCGACGAGACCTCCGGCACATCGAGGAGCGATTCCACTTCTACTCCAAGGAAAGCTGAGCGTCGGCAGCTCTGTGAAAATTTTAGAGTGATCCAACGGTCGGATCAAAAGTTATGGTCGGTTTCGAACCGGTACTCAGTGCAGGCGACGAGACCCCTCGGCACATCGGAAGCGATTCCACTTCTACTCCAAGGAAAACGAGCGTCCGGAAACTCTTGTGAAAATTTTAGAGTGATCCAACGGTCGGATCAAAAGTTATGGTCGTTTCGGCCCGGTGCTCGTGCGGGCGGCGAGACCTCCGGCACATCGAGGAGCGATTCCACATCCACTCCAAGGAAAACAGCGTCCGGAAACTCCTGTGAAAATTTTAGAGTGATCCAACGGTCGGATCAAAAGTTATGGTCGTTGCAAACCGGTACTCGGGTCTGGAGCGACGAGACCTCCGGCACATCGAGGAGGCGATTCCACATCTACTCCAAGGAAAACGGCGTCAGGAAACTCCTGTGAAAATTTTAGAGTGATCCAACGGTCGGATCAAAAGTTATGGTCGTTTCGAACCCGGTACTTCTGATGCAGGCGGACGAGACCCTCGGCACATCGAGGAGCGATTCCACTTCTACTCCAAGGAAAACGGCGTCCCGGAAACTCTTGTGAAAATTTTAGAGTGATCCAACGGTCGGATCAAAAGTTATGGTCGTTTCGAACCGGTACTGGTGCGGGCGACGAGACCTCCGGCACATCGAGGGCGATTCCACTTCTACTCCAAGGAAAACGGCGTCGGAAAACTCCTGTGAAAATTTTAGAGTGATCCAACGGTCGGATCAAAAGTTATGGTCGTTTCGAACCGGTACTCGGGTCTGGAGCGACGAGACCTCCGGCACATCGTGGAGCGATTCCACTTCTACTCCAAGGAAAACAGCGTCCAGGAAACTCTGTGAAAATTTTAGAGTGATCCAACGGTCGGATCAAAAGTTATGGTCGTTTCGGAGCCGGTACTGCAGTGCAGGCGACGAGACCTCGGCACATCGAGGAGCGATTCCACTTCTACTCCAAGGAAAACGGCGTCGGAAACTCTGTGAAAATTTTAGAGTGATCCAACGGTCGGATCAAAAGTTATGGTCGTTTCGAACCGGTACTGCAGTGTGGAGGCGGCCGAGACCTCCGGCACATCGGGAGGCGATTCCACTTCTACTCCAAGGAAAACGGCGTCGGAAACTCTGTGAAAATTTTAGAGTGATCCAACGGTCGGATCAAAAGTTATGGTCGTTTCGAACCGGTACTCGGGTGTGGAGGCGACGAGACCTCCGGCACATCGGGAGGCGATTCCACTTCTACTCCAAGGAAAACGGCGTCAGGAAACTCTTGTGAAAATTTTAGAGTGATCCAACGGTCGGATCAAAAGTTATGGTCGTTTCGGGCAGGTACTGGGTGTGGAGCGGCGAGACCTCCGGCACATCGAGGGCGATTCCACTTCTACTCCAAGGAAAACGGCGTCCGGAAACTCTGTGAAAATTTTAGAGTGATCCAACGGTCGGATCAAAAGTTATGGTCGTTTCGAACCGGTACTCTGGTGCGGGCGACGAGACCTCCGGCACATCGGGAGGCGATTCCACTTCTACTCCAAGGAAAACGGCGTCGGAAACTCTGTGAAAATTTTAGAGTGATCCAACGGTCGGATCAAAAGTTATGGTCGTTTCGAACGGTACTGCGGTGCAGGCGGCGAGACCTCCGGCACATCGAGGAGCGATTCCACTTCTACTCAAGGAAAACGGCGTCAGGAAACTCCTGTGAAAATTTTAGAGTGATCCAACGGTCGGATCAAAAGTTATGGTCGTTTCGGGCGGGGGTTCCGTGGGGGGGGGGGGGCCCCGATCGAGGAGGCGATTCCACATCTACTCCAAGGAAAACGGCGTCGGAAACTCTGTGAAAATTTTAGAGTGATCCAACGGTCGGATCAAAAGTTATGGTCGTTTCGAAGCCGGTTACTCGGTGCGGAGGCGACGAGACCTCCGGCACATCGAGGAGGCGATTCCACATCTACTCCAAGGAAAACGGCGTCAGGAAACTCTGTGAAAATTTTAGAGTGATCCAACGGTCGGATCAAAAGTTATGGTCGTTTCGAACCGGTACTCGAGTGGAGAGCGACGAGACCTCCGGCACATCGAGGAGCGATTCCACTTCTACTCCAAGGAAAACGGCGTCGGAAACTCCTGTGAAAATTTTAGAGTGATCCAACGGTCGGATCAAAAGTTATGGTCGTTTCGAACCGGTACTCGGATGGAGCGGCGAGACCTCCGGCACATCGAGGAGCGATTCCACATCTACTCCAAGGAAAACGGCGTCCGGAAACTCTGTGAAAATTTTAGAGTGATCCAACGGTCGGATCAAAAGTTATGGTCGTTTCGAACCGGTACTCTTGTCTGGAGCGACGAGACCTCCGGCACATCGAGGAGCGATTCCACTTCTACTCCAAGGAAAACGGCGTCCGGGAAACTCTGTGAAAATTTTAGAGTGATCCAACGGTCGGATCAAAAGTTATGGTCGTTTCGAACCGGTACTCTGGTGCGGAGCGACGAGACCTCCGGCACATCGAGGAGCGATTCCACTTCTACTCCAAGGAAAACGGCGTCGGAAACTCTGTGAAAATTTTAGAGTGATCCAACGGTCGGATCAAAAGTTATGGTCGTTTCGAACCGGTACTCGGTGCGGGCGACGAGACCTCCGGCACATCGAGGAGCGATTCCACATCTACTCCAAGGAAAACGGCGTCCGGAAACTCTGTGAAAATTTTAGAGTGATCCAACGGTCGGATCAAAAGTTATGGTCGTTTCGAACCGGTACTCGGTCTGGGGCGACGAGACCTCCGGCACATCGGGGCGATTCCACTTCTACTCCAAGGAAAACGGCGTCGGAAACTCCTATGAAAATTTTAGAGTGATCCAACGGTCGGATCCAAAGTTATGGTCGTTTCGACCCGGTACTCGGGTCTGGAGCGACGAGACCTCCGGCACATCGAGGAGCGATTCCACATCTACTCCAAGGAAAGCGGCGTCAGGAAACTCTGTGAAAATTTTAGAGTGATCCAACGGTCGGATCAAAAGTTATGGTCGTTTCGAGCGGTACTCGGTGCAGGCGACGAGACCTCCGGCACATCGAGGGAGCGATTCCACATCTACTCCAAGGAAAACGGCGTCCGGAAACTCTGTGAAAATTTTAGAGTGATCCAACGGTCGGATCAAAAGTTATGGTCGTTTCGAGCCGGTACTCGGTGCGGGCGACGAGACCTCCGGCACATCGAGGGAGCGATTCCACTTCTACTCCAAGGAAAACGGCGTCGGAAACTCTGTGAAAATTTTAGAGTGATCCAACGGTCGGATCAAAAGTTATGGTCGTTTCGAACCGGTACTCTGGTGCGGAGCGACGAGACCTCCGGCACATCGGAGGCGATTCCACTTCTACTCCAAGGAAAACGGCGTCCGGAAACTCTGTGAAAATTTTAGAGTGATCCAACGGTCGGATCAAAAGTTATGGTCGTTTCGAGCCGGTACTCTGGTCTGGAGCGACGAGACCTCCGGCACATCGAGGAGGCGATTCCACTTCTACTCCAAGGAAAACGGCGTCGGAAACTCTGTGAAAATTTTAGAGTGATCCAACGGTCGGATCAAAAGTTATGGTCGTTTCGAACCGGTACTCTAGTGCGGAGGCGACGAGACCTCCGGCACATCGAGGAGCGATTCCACTTCTACTCCAAGGAAAACGGCGTCGGAAACTCTGTGAAAATTTTAGAGTGATCCAACGGTCGGATCAAAAGTTATGGTCGTTTCGAACCGGTACTCGAGTGCGGAGCGACGAGACCTCCGGCACATCGGGAGCGATTCCACTTCTACTCCAAGGAAAACGGCGTCGGAAACTCCTGTGAAAATTTTAGAGTGATCCAACGGTCGGATCAAAAGTTATGGTCGTTTGACCGGTACTGCACTTCTGCGGATGGGCGACGAGACCTCCGGCACATCGGGAGCGATTCCACTTCTACTCCAAGGAAAACGGCGTCGGAAACTCTGTGAAAATTTTAGAGTGATCCAACGGTCGGATCAAAAGTTATGGTCGTTTCGACCGGTACTCGAGTGCGGAGCGACGAGACCTCCGGCACATCGAGGAGCGATTCCACTTCTACTCCAAGGAAAACGGCGTCAGGAAACTCCTTGTGAAAATTTTAGAGTGATCCAACGGTCGGATCAAAAGTTATGGTCGTTTCGAACCGGTACTCTGAGTGCGGGCGACGAGACCTCCGGCACATCGAGGAGCGATTCCACTTCTACTCCAAGGAAAACGGCGTCAGGAAACTCTGTGAAAATTTTAGAGTGATCCAACGGTCGGATCAAAAGTTATGGTCGTTTCGAACCGGTACTCAGTGTGGAGCGACGAGACCTCCGGCACATCGGGAGCGATTCCACTTCTACTCCAAGGAAAACGGCGTCGGAAACTCCTGTGAAAATTTTAGAGTGATCCAACGGTCGGATCAAAAGTTATGGTCGTTTCGAGCCAGGTACTCGAGTGCAGAGCGACGAGACCTCCGGCACATCGGAGGCGATTCCACTTCTACTCCAAGGAAAACGGCGTCGGAAACTCTGTGAAAATTTTAGAGTGATCCAACGGTCGGATCAAAAGTTATGGTCGTTTCGACCGGTACTCGGGTATGGAGCGACGAGACCTCCGGCACATCGGGAGCGATTCCACTTCTACTCCAAGGAAAACGGCGTCGGAAACTCTGTGAAAATTTTAGAGTGATCCAACGGTCGGATCAAAAGTTATGGTCGTTTCGAGCCGGTACTCTAGTGCGGAGCGACGAGACCTCCGGCACATCGAGGAGCGATTCCACATCTACTCCAAGGAAAACGGCGTCCAGGAAACTCTGTGAAAATTTTAGAGTGATCCAACGGTCGGATCAAAAGTTATGGTCGTTTCGAGCCGGTACTCACGGTATGGAGCGACGAGACCTCCGGCACATCGAGGAGGCGATTCCACATCTACTCCAAGGAAAACGGCGTCGGAAACTCCTGTGAAAATTTTAGAGTGATCCAACGGTCGGATCAAAAGTTATGGTCGTTTCGAACCGGTACTCTGGTATGGGCGACGAGACCTCCGGCACATCGAGGAGCGATTCCACTTCTACTCCAAGGAAAACGGCGTCCAGGAAACTCCTGTGAAAATTTTAGAGTGATCAACGGT
>JAGMVL010000387.1:0-19266 GCA_019202695.1 Populus x sibirica
TAACCTAACCCTAACCCTAACCCTAACCCTAACCCTAACCCTAACCCTAACCCTAACCCTAACCCTAACCCTAACCCTAACCCTAACCCTAACCCTAACCCTAACCCTAACCCTAACCCTGGCCCTGGCCCTGGCCCTGGCCCGCGCCGTGTCCCTTACACTGTCTCGACCATCCAACCCTGTTCGCTTTCTTTCTTTGGCGCTGCGCGCGCACCTGCCGTTAGCGGATTTACACGGGTTCACCCACCCACCCACTTAAAGCTCTAACCCTCACCCCTGTTTTAACCCTAAAACCCTAACTTAAACCGCTATCGCGCTTGCACCTGCAGTGAGCGCCGCCTCCGGCGGGTAGTGCTTTAACCCTAACCCTTGTGTATTGCCGCACCCCTGCCGGGATCTTCAAAGTCGTCTTGTTCTTTGTTTTGCACTGCAACTAAGTAACCCTAGTCTACGCCCTACCCGCTAACCCTGTCCCCGTCCGTGCGAAAACCACGCTGTGTCACACTGTACAGTCCCTCAACCCTCCCAACTTCAACCTCCCTTCCTTGTCCAACCCCGACTCTCTAACCCTCCCACTCCACCTTAACAACACCTCGCCTCACCCCACACGTCAGAGGTTAGAGGTCAGAAGGTTACAAGTCACCACTCCTACAACCCTCCCCACCGTAGCCGTCAGTGGTAACCCTCGTACTACCACGTCAGGTACTACAAGAGCCCTCAGAAGGCGACAAGGCTAGCTAGCTCCCGCTCACCAACACCACCAACTACAACTACTCCAAGAACCCTCCCCTAGGAAACCGACAAGGCTTGCTTCCGCTCACCAACCAACAGAACCCCTCGCAAAACGAGAAGGCTGGCTCTCCCACCTGCAAAACTTGTCCTCTTTCTTACTCCCCCTCCTCTGCTTCTGGCTTTACCTTTACCCCTACCCCTTAACCCCAACCCAGACCCAGACCCAGGGGAGGCTCAGGGTTGGGGTTGGGGTTAAGGTTAGACCTAGGGTCAAGGTCAGGGTTAGCCTTAGGGTCAAGTCCAAGTTACCTCCAGTCTACACCTTTCCCTGGCCTCTTTCTTCCAACCCTCCCGCTTTCCCGCTCTCAACGCTGACTTACACTGGTACTGACCTCCTCAACTGCCTGCTACCCTCTCGACCTCCCAGGTCAACCGAAAACCTGGGGTTTTGGCTCCGAGTTAGGGTTACCGCTAAACGGTCCATGTCTATCCCTGACCCAACCCTCTCAAACACCCGCCAGGCTCTTACCTTCCCCGATCAATCCAAAATCTTGGGTTTTGCTTTAGGGTTAGGGTTACGGGTAAAACACCAAAGCGTCACTACCCCGAATGTTCCCCTCCCCTTCAAACCCGAGCCCCTACCAATCTCGTTACTCGTACAGACAACTCAGAGGAGCTTAATCACCCGCTTGGCCCCCTGCTCATCCCACGACAGCGATAGCCTAGGTTTTCCTATCAGGACACCAAATCCTGGCTGCAAATATCTCCCTCTAGCCCAATAGGGAGCAAACAACCAGTTGAGCATAAATGCACTCATAAACCCCGTCGGAGAGGAACCCTCCGAGCCGAACACGCACTGCGTATACGGGCAAGGCGAGCAGCAGAGACAACCCGGAGACCTCACTGATATCCCACTTGGGCTACCTGTCTGCTCCTTCAACTCTAGGATTATTGCCTAGACCCACCACGGTAGTGCATTTATCTCTACAACCCGGGTTGAGAAATAGATTGGTGATGGTCGAATGTGGCTGATCTCAACAGAGCGAAAGAGCAGGAGAAGAGGAAGAAAGAAAAAAAAGAGAGAGAGAAAAAGAAAAGGCAGATGATAGTAAAATTAAACCCAACTGATTGAATTTGTCGATGTGATCATCAGTCCTTCTCGCTCGCTTCGCTGCTGTACATCCATGGTCGCTGCTCGTCCTGTTCCGAGCTTTGGTTGTAGTTGAAAGTGGAGAAATGGGCGACTCCAAAATTTGGGGGGACTGCTTCCGTTTTGAACCCACCCAGCCACCCCTTGCAGCTATCCCTGCCACCCCGGCCTTGGTCATCATCCTAGCTGCCGTGATTGTGACTGCGACAGCCCCTGACTAGTCACCAAGCCACAAACAAACATGCCCGATTTCTCAGCTATGCGCGCCCCTAAAGTAATGGACAGACAAAAGCACAGAATAAGCAAAAAAACAACCGCCGCCCATTTAACCTCGCCTACCTCCGATTTTTTTTTCTCCCAACCATTTCATTGCTGCTTTCTCACTCCTGCCTCTCCCATAACAATATCCGGTCGCCCGTTTCCAATCATGGATATTGACGTCCACTGCACAATTTGCGGCTCTTCCGACGCTCGCCGATGCGCCCGCTGCCATTCCGCCGCCTACTGCTCTCTTGAATGCCAACAAACTGATTGGCGCACCCATCGCCTTCTCTGCGCCAAATTCTCAGAGCAGGCTCAAGGCAGCTTTGCCAGTCGCCCTTCTCCAACACATTATCTTGCTATTTTCTTCCCTATGGACAAGAACCGGCCTTCCCTTGTCTGGGTAAACACTAAGAAGGACAAATACGAGGTCAAGCCTTACTTCCACCCAGTCCTTGACCAACTCCTGCACATCCCCGGGAACGAATATATCGGGCGCGGCTTGCGCCAGGTGCAAGGCAACCTTCTCCGTGGAAGACCCAGCTGGCAGGACACGCTCAATATTTGGTTTTTAGATCCGGATGAGCAACCCCGAAATATTACAACAAACAAGGCTATCCATGGTACAATCCCAACTCTGATTGGTGATACTTGGGGCGAGTTTATCTGGAAGGGCCCGGTCGTTGCAGTTATGAGGAAAGGGACCGGCTATGAACCACGTCACTCCACCGATATAACCCTCACTGCCTACCGCGATGCTATAGACTACCTAGGCTATTATAGGGACACAATCGGTAGCATGATCGAACCTGGCCGAGAGGACCATTTGTCCAAGCGCGTGCTAGCCGACAGGATCTCCAAGGTTGTTGGTGTCCGTATCAATTGCCTTCGTGATCAGATCGACCGACAGGAGCCACAGATGGTAGAAGTGGCTGTGCCCAAGACGCACCCCCTGTTCAACCTAGAGGGCGATGATCCGTGTGATATTCCCTCGCTCTTCGGCCTGGACCTCGTTGCAAAGTCGTATAGCTGCAATCAATCCAGCGACGGCGGGAATGGCAACGATGACGATGACGATGGCCTACATAATCCCTTAGCCCAGCTCTTATTGATGTCAACTTCTATCAAGGACGGGAAATGGGTCTATTTACCTGATTACCGGCGTTATTTGTGCCGTGGTAGTGTCCTTTTCGTCTGCCGTTCGAAACGGGATATAAAGAAGGAAGATATTCACACTTTTTGTAACCTCATTGAGAAAATTGGTGTTCCCTTTGTCTTGAAAGAGAATCCATCCGATTCTGGTGCAAGAAAGAGGCTGCTGAGCCAGCTTGAAGAGGAAGGAGTCCGTTGTGGACTGAGTTACGTACCCTATACCTAATCCTTATTCTCTGTTTGTCGCATTCTACTATAATCTAATTTTGGTAATACGTTTGGTGTTTAATAGTTATAAATTTAATTAGCAGATGTCGTAGATAGTTATTTAATCATATCAATTGCTTTATTTGAACTCAAACCGCCCACAAGGAAACGATAATACCCAATGTCACACCTTTTTTTTTTTGAAATCACATGTGGTCGTAGTGAAATGATGATGGAGAGAAAGGGATAGTAACAAAGATTTCAGAGCTGACACAGCTAACAATCTTTTCATCGGACAGCTTCCCCTTAACTAACAAATCCAATATACGGTCCTAAGTCATTCAGGCCAATATCTTCCAGATCATCATCATCATTATCCTCTCCTGAAGAGGAGTTGTCTTCTTCCGCCGTTTCCTCCGTGTCCTCGGCTTCCTGTTCATCCACAGGCTCGACATCCCATTCCGGTGGCTCACGTTGGTGAAGGAACCGTTCCAGGAGGGACTGGCTCTCTGTCGATGGCCCCACTTCCCGATGCCTGGCCGCGAGATGACTAGGGAGGTCGTACTGATCGCCTTGATTGTTGAGCCGACGTTTTGTCCATGACAAACGTTTTGTGATGCTGGAAGAGTGACCAGTAAGGATCTTTATAGCATCGAGCAAACCGATGATAGTGTCGCGGGTGGGCAGCAGAATAGTTGGCTGGCTCACCGTATCCTCAAAAATCGTCTTCGAGATATGTGTTTCAGCCACAGGCACACGGAAGACGTCCCACTCACTACTACTATCACGGGATGCGTTGTCGATAGACCATGGGACGATAAAATTCACATCCTTGTCCAAACCCCAAGTCGGGCCGGCGAGATAGGAGGTGTAGAACAACGCGCGTTTGCAGTGCCGTCGGATGGAGTTACGGCATTCAAAAGGCAAACGATCTAGATCATCATGGCGCGAATGATGCATTATCTCGACCCAGTGCGGCCAGGCTGCGCTTTCAATATCGTGGAAATTCCGGGGTGACGGAATTAAGGGGGTAGAGCGAGGAGAGAGACCTTCGGGATAACTGCGGAGACGGTAAATAGACGATAGAGACGTCATTTCTTGCGTGCGCGGCGGGGGAGAAATAAGGAGCCCAGTACTGGATCTGGAAGAAGGATGGCTTGGCGTGGTACCAGGTCCCCTGAGCATGACTGGTACCGACTTCCTTGGTGTGGTCACAGTTGAATGCAATCTGGATGTAGTACCCGATCTGGCGGCTGAAGCGACCGTCGAAGGGGCCCAACGGCGCACATGTATCCTGCCAAAACTTCTTGAATCCTCGGTAGAGCTGAAGAAAGAATAGTGCATTCCAGGTCGGTGGCTTGGGGCGGCAGAAGATTTGGTCAAAGAGAAAGGCAGACCAGCTGTTCTTGGGAGGCAGACGCCGACGAGTAGTCATCCAGCAAGGCAGCTCCTCCGGTAGAGCAGATCGCAGTGAGGATGATGATGTATTGATGTCGCCGTTACTATCATCATCCGCTGTAGCTTGACGGTACTTGTCCCATGCCTCCGCGTAGATGCCGTGAACAGCCTGGGCGGTGGGGATACGGCCAGTCTCGGCTGCCGACTCCTCCTGGGCTTGCTGTAACATATCCAGGACCGGCAGTTTCTGGCGTCCGACCTTACCTCGGAGCCGATCCCAGTACGAGTGCAGCTTGGCCAGGAAGTGCTGATGATAAGCACGGGCGATCTCTTCCACCGCAAGAGCGACGGCACGGTCGGCAAGAATCTCTGCGTCCTGGTTACGCCCTCGATCGTACTCTGCCCGAGCATTTCGAACTAGCCGTTGGAACAGTAACTCGATAGTCACTTGGTTGGTGGCAAATGCTTGAACATTGGCCTGGTGGGCTAGCTTAGCTTGAAGCGGGCTTCGAGACATGTAGATGTTCACCAGAAGCTCGAGCGAGATGTGGCCTGTCTGCCAATTGATATGACCATCAGGGATCCACAGCGTGCCAGAAGTCCGGATAGAGTCGCCCAGACCGAGACCCCTCCGCTCCTTGCGACGACCGCTTCTAGGGCTGCCGCACTTGACCTGCCACGTCGATTTCCATATCCAGTTGTCAAAGCTATATTCTCGCTCACTGCTGACAGCATGGATTAAGAGACGACAGAAAAGCTGTGCGGTATAGAATGCGAGCATCTGCCGAGCAGGATCAGGGGGAAGTTGAACGATCAGCTGATGAAGCCGTGGTTACCTCGGAGAAGATGTGATCGAGCGGAAGTATAAAACGGGCAGCTTGTGCAGACACGAATGCGGTTAGCATCTGGGTCGGAATCACCCAGAAAGGCCAATGCTGCTCCTCTCCGACGATGGGAGGGGAAGGCGATGACGGAGATGATGACAAAGAAGAAGAAGGAGGAGGAGGAGGAGCGAGAGGAACTTCCCAGCACATTGGGCCCGTATGGGGGCTTTGATTCGGCTCTAACCTACCACCAACCCACATGGCTAAGATGACATCGAGCCGGAGGGTGACCTCTTTCCGAATTCCAAAGTCGGATTGTCTCTTCAACGACGAGACAGCTCTCATATGCCGCTTATTAGCGTCCCACGCATCCAGGATGCGGGAGCGGCTGAGCTGCGAGACAAATGCACGCTGGCGACTTTGATCCGTGGCGGCCAGGTCCTTCAGCATCCCTTCGCCAAAGGCGAGAAGCGGCAGAAAACCTGAGCTGAAGAGCTGGTAATCGCTGAACATGACGCCGAATAGCTCCTTGCTACAGTTGTACGCCTTGGCCCGAATGACACCCGGTGACCTGGCTTCTGGGTGGCCAGGGTTCGATTTCCGAGTCGACTTCGCCCTCACGTAGTATCCGCCTATGTCCCGGAGGAGGTAGGGCCGATAGTAAGTGGCCTCCATCGGAGCTTCTGGGGCTACACCAACTACCTGGTCGTGGAGATGACGACAGCAGTCGCTCTTCCAAAGAAGCGTCCACGGTTCATGGTGATGGTGATTTTGGCTCTCGCTGTTAGACGACGTAGGCGGCATGAGGACGTGATCTCGCATGCCCACATCTAGCCAGCAAGAGTGCATGTCGATTTGGCTCGGGTCGAGGCCAGCTAATATACTATCCCGAAACAGACACAAGCTGTCTTGAAGACTCTCTGACGCGAACATGTTCTTCAGGTCGTGGGCCTGAAAGAGGAGACGGGGGTTCTGGAAGTAGGGAACTGCGTCCCCCTTCTTGCTCTGGAGCCGATGCCGATTCGCGTTCCTCACAACTGCCGCCCAGAACTGCGGGAGGACACTGGCTGGGATGCCGTATGCCAGACGATACGATCGACTCTCGTCTTCGGCGCTCCAGCGACCAGCACCCGGCTTTTCCTGGTAGGCGCGCGACTTCGCGTAGATCAGATCGTATGAACCGGGGATTTCCTGTCGCACGTGGATAGGGACAGTTTCGCGGACAGCCGGGAGGATGATCTCATCATAGAGATCCCTGAATCGTGCGAGGGAGAGGCTGTTGGTGGAGGCTCGTGTTTGCGAAGGGGCTCCGCTAGGGAAGAACATCAAGACGGAGAAGCGGACGCCGGCGGTGGTGAAGGTGCCGATGATGGTGTGACGCGTATGTGCCAGGTCCAGGCCATGAGGCTGTATCACTTGAGCAGTGGAGATGTTACTCGTGTGAGGTGAGAAGAAGGAGAGTCGAAACTGATTGGGGGCTCGGATGGCTGACAGGCTCCTGGCCCCGAACCAGACACTGTCGACATCCCACTGTCGCGCGATGGTCACGGCGTCTTGGGACAGCGAGGCCTGTGTCTTGCGGAAGGACAGCGGCTCGGCCGGCTGGTCGGAGAGGAAGCTCTGCCATTGTGAGAAGGAAGCACGTGGATCGCAGGCCTCATCGCGTCCCGCAAAGACGGTAGGCAAGGGGGGAAGAGCACGGCTGATGTGTTGGACGTATTCGGGAAGGGTGGAGGTATGTTCCGGCTCTTCACGCGCGCGTGGTTCTGGACCTGGTTGAGATTAGAACGTGAGTAAATTCACAGAGTCACTCTAGACGGATGGATTGGCGAAGTAACGTACAGTCACATTGATGGCTGAAGAATTTCCGGAGTATCTGGTCATACGCGTCGCTCTGTGCGAGTAGAAAGTCGGGGCCGCCGGCTGTGTCTTGTTGGCGGATTGCTTCGAGGAAGCCACTGAGGACTGGATCGTCTGAACCGAGTGAAGAAGATACTGCAGCTGCATCGGGCGACACAGGGAAGGTCGGCGTAGACGGGAGAGAGATTCTGTGCTGGGGTGGTTGACTGTCCCGCCGAGCAGAGGCAGGAGGTGCTGGAGGCGTTGGGGACGTCGGCCCTAACGCGACATCGTTGTCAAAGCCGAAGCTCTCCGACCCGTCATCGCCCTCGCCGTCTTCCACAGCCTCGTCAGGAACCGACGAAGGGGCCGGACCATCGCGCAAGGTCAAGGCAGAGAACTCCAAGGTAGGCGGGGGATCTTGCGAGTCGGCAAACCATTGGACGATCTGCTGTGCCCTTGTGAGGTGCTGCTGGTCGCGATGTCGTTGGACGCGGACACGCGTTCGCTCACGCGGCGACACGGCGGGATCTATCTGTGGACGGCCAGGCCTAATAGAATTTCCTTCATCATGATTATATTGTGGAAACGCATGCGACTCTGGTGCTTCGACTGCCGGGAGGGTCTCTTCCACCTCGTCTTCCCCAGTCGCGATTTGCCCACTGGTAAGTGTTGCACCACATACGACCGAGACGCGAATAGGGTTGAGACATGGTAGTGATGATGCCTGCTCGTCGATCGATCGTAGTGGCGCTTCCGGTCGTGGAGAGGTATCCGTTCGCAATGTCGTTTCACTATCTAACAGGTCTAGGGTAATACATCAGCTACCTTTTATTTGCTGGCAAGTATTTATGTCCTGCTTCTAGAGAGGGAGTGAAAGTTCAAGTAGAGAATTAAGTATACTTAAAACTTCAGTATCTTCGGATATAATTTCTATAGGTGCATTGGTCGTGGGAGTGGTTGTGTGGTGAGGGCGGATATCAGTGTTGTGTGTCTTGGTGTTTTGGCGGGCATTCAACCGGCGTTGTCTTCCTCGATCCCGCTCCCGAATGACTCTTTCTACTTTCTCTTGTTCCGAGAGCTTACGGCGACCCATTATGATTGATGATACGTGATGATTTCAGTTTGAGGAAGCGATGATCAAGGGAAAGAACATATCACGGCCTACCTGTCGGTTTGTTTATTTGTTTATTTACTTTGTGTATATAGATGTTGACATCATTTATCTCTATAAAGTTTTAATCCCCGGTCTATTTGCTTTTGCATTTATACTGTTGTCGACAGAGGGTAAGCGTATTATGTGACTGCCGAGTGAAGTGATTGGTCTTTACTTACAAGGATATAGGTGATGGAAATGAAGTGGCGTTAATCGGCACGGGCGGGAGCCGAGGAGACGATATCGCCTCCTACCGCAACTCACATTAGGCATCGTTTTATGTGTCTCCCTTTACGTGTAGTAGCAGCATGGGAGGCATAATTACTAGCTACAGAACGGAAGAGTAAAGGCACTCAGTAGTAGCATATGCATATATCTTGTGGTTTCTATAATATCTATACATAGATAGGTTAAGCAGTCAATAGCATACTGCGCTCCTATTAGCTATTCCTGGTCGTTCTATTGGTCGCGATGAGTATCTTCGTCTAGACGACGTAAATGCATAATGGTCTGCATGCTCGTCGGATAGGTGAGAGATCCCGGACGGAAGGTCTTGGAACATTAATACTTTAACTGGGCAAGGAGACTGGGTATAGAAGCCATGGACTTTATTTATGGGACCTATGCTGATGACTGAGATGGCGCTGATGTTCAAAACACGGCTTTACTCCCAACCCTGAGATTCACGTGTCTTCGTGTCACTCTTCAGTGTTGGGATATCGAGTGGAACCAGCGTCCGCGTTTATTCTTTATCGTATTGGCTCGAGGAGACTGACAAGGATTGCGTCCGCGTTTATTCGTAATGTCATTGGTTACTGCTGTAAGCCATCGACAAGGGTGTAACGTTATTTCGTAAGCAACATTTTGGTGTGGTTTAGTCTGGGATAGATTTGACCGTGAAAGATGCCAAAGAAAGCAGCATATACGCCGCAAATAGCAACTAAAATGCTAATAATAGATATCAGAAGATTCATTATGCTTTTGCCTATCGCTGCATGTTACTTTCGCCTTACCTTTTGCTATGGTTGATTTTTAACTGATTTTAATTGTATTTTCTGGTCGACGCTCGAATTTGGCAAAGACATTCACGATCCTGCCAACCCTGTCCCTACTGGCATTACTGATTAGTCTACGCCCTACCCGCTAACCTGTCCCGTCCGTGCGAAAACCACGCTGTGTCACACTGTACAGTCCTCAACCCTCCCAACTTCAACCTCCCTTCCTTGTCCAACCCCGACTCTCTAACCCTCCACTCCACCTTAACAACACCTCGCCTCACCCCACGTCAGAGGTTAGAGGTCAGAAGGTTACAAGTCACCACTCCTACAACCCTCCCCACCGTAGCCGTCAGTGGTAACCCTCGTACTACCACGACGTCAGGTACTACAAGAGCCCTCAGAAGGCGACAAGGCTAGCTAACTCCCCGCTCACCAACACCACCAACTACAACTACTCCAAGAACCCTCCCCTAGAAACCGACAAGGCTTGCTTCCGCTCACCAACCAACAGAACCCCTCGCAAAACGAAGGCTGGCTCTCCCACGCGCAAAACTTGTCCTCTTTCTTACTCCCCCTCCTCTGCTTCTGGCTTTACCTTTACCCCTACCCTTAACCCCAACCCAGACCCAGACCCAGGGGGAGGCTCAGGGTTGGGGTTGGGGTTAAGAGTTAGACCTAGAGGTCAAAGGTCAGGGTTAGCCTTAGGGTCAAGTCCAAGTTACCTCCAGTCTACACCTTTCCCTGGCCTCTTTCTTCCAACCCCTCCCGCTTTCCCGCTCTCAACGCTGACTTACACTGGTACTGACCTCTCCAACTGCCTGCTACCCTCTCGACCTCCCAGGTCAACCCGAAAACCTGGGGTTTTGGCTCGAGTTAGGGTTACCGCTAAACGGTCCATGTCTATCCCTGACCCAACCCTCTCAAACACCCGCCAGGCTCTTACCTTCCCCGATCAATCCAAAATCTTGGGTTTTGCTTTAGGGTTAGGGTTACGGGTAAAACACCAAAGCGTCACTACCCCGAATGTTCCCCTCCCTTCAAACCCGAGCCCTACCAATCTCGTTACTCGTACAGACAACTCAGAGGAGCTTAATCCCGCTTGGCCCCCTGCTCATCCCACGACAGCGATAGCCTAGGTTTTCCTATCAGGACACCAAATCCTGGCTGCAAATATCTCCCTCTAGCCCAATAGGGAGCAAACAACCAGTTGAGCATAAATGCACTCCTTAAACCCCATCCCGGAGAGAACCCTCCGAGCCGAACACGCACTGCGTATACGGGCAAGGCGAGCAGCAGAGACAACCCGGAGACCTCACTGATATCCCACTTGGGCTACCTGTCTGCTCCTTCAACTCTAGGATTATTGCCTAGACCCACCACGGTAGTGCATTTATCTCTACAACCCGGGTTGAGAAATAGATTGGTGATGGTCGAATGTGGCTGATCTCAACAGAGCGAAAGAGCAGGAGAAGAGGAAGAAAGAAAAAAGAGAGAGAGAGAGAAAAAGAAAAGGCAGATGATAGTAAAATTAAACCCAACTGATTGAATTTTGTCGATGTGATCATCAGTCCTTCTCGCTCGCTTCGCTGCTGTACATCCATGGTCGCTGCTCGTCCTGTTCCGAGCTTTGGTTGTAGTTGAAAGTGGAGAAATGGGCGACTCCAAAATTTGGGACTGCTTCCGTTTTGAACCCACCCAGCCACCCCTTGCAGCTATCCCCTGCCACCCGGCCTTGGTCATCATCCTAGCTGCCGTGATTGTGACTGCGACAGCCCCTGATGACTAGTCACCAAGCCACAAACAAACATGCCCGATTTCTCAGCTATGCGCGCCCCTAAAGTAATGGACAGACAAAAGCACAGAATAAGCAAAAAAACAACCGCCGCCCATTTAACCTCGCCTACCTCCGATTTTTTTCTCCCAACCATTTCATTGCTGCTTTCTCACTCCTGCACTCCATAACAATATCCGGTCGCCCGTTTCCAATCATGGATATTGACGTCCACTGCACAATTTGCGGCTCTTCCGACGCTCGCCGATGCGCCCGCTGCCATTCCGCCTACTGCTCTCTTGAATGCCAACAAACTGATTGGCGCACCCATCGCCTTCTCTGCGCCAAATTCTCAGAGCAGGCTCAAGGCAGCTTTGCAACGCCCTTCTCCAACACATTATCTTGCTATTTTCAATGTTCCCTATGGACCAAAGAACCGGGCCTTCCCTTGTCTGGGTAAACACTAAGAAGGACAAATACGAGGTCAAGCCTTACTTCCACCCAGTCCTTGACCAACTCCTGCACATCCCCGGGAACGAATATATCGGGCGCGGCTTGCGCCAGGTGCAAGGCAACCTTCTCCGTGGAAGACCCAGCTGGCGGGACACGCTCAATATTTGGTTTTTTAGATCCGGATGAGCAACCCCGAAATATTACAACAAACAAGGCTATCCATGGTACAATCTAACTCTGATTGGTGATACTTGGGGCGAGTTTATCTGGAAGGGCCCGGTCGTTGCAGTTATGAGGAAAGGGACCGGCTATGAACCACGTCCTCCACCGATATAACCCTCACTGCCTACCGCGATGCTATAGACTACCTAGGCTATTATAGGGACACAATCGGTAGCATGATCGAACCTGGCCGAGAGGACCATTTGTCCAAGCGCGTGCTAGCCGACAGGATCTCCAAGGTTGTTGGTGTCCGTATCAATTGCCTTCATTGATCAGATCGACCGACAGGAGCCACAGATGGTAGAAGTGGCTGTGCCCAAGACGCACCCCTGTTCAACCTAGAGGGCGGTAGGTCGTGTGATATTCCCTCGCTCTTCGGCCTGGACCTCGTTGCAAAGTCGTATAGCTGCAATCAATCCAGCGACGGCGGGAATGGCAACGATGACGATGACGATGGCCTACATAATCCCTTAGCCCAGCTCTTATTGATGTCAACTTCTATCAAGGACGGGAAATGGGTCTATTTACCCAGTTACCGGCGTTATTTGTGCCCGTGGTAGTGTCCTTTTCGTCTGCCGTTCGAAACGGGATATAAAGAAGGAAGATATTCACACTTTTTGTAACCTCATTGAGAAAATTGGTGTTCCCTTTGTCTTGAAAGAGAATCCATCCGATTCTGGTGCAAGAAAAGGGCTGCTGAGCCAGCTTGAGAAGAGGAAGGAGTCCGTTGTGGACTGAGTTACGTACCTATACCTAATCCTTATTCTCTGTTTGTCGCATTCTACTATAATCTAATTTTGGTAATACGTTTGGTGTTTAATAGTTATAAATTTAATTAGCAGATGTCGTAGATAGTTATTTAATCATATCAATTGCTTTATTTGAACTCAAACCGCCCACAAGGAAACGATAATACCCAATGTCACACCTTTTTTGAAATCACATGTGGTCGTAGTGAAATGATGATGGAGAGAAAGGGATAGTAACAAAGATTTCAGAGCTGACACAGCTAACAATCTTTTCATCGGACAGCTTCCCCTTAACTAACAAATCCAATATACGGTCCTAAAGATCCGGAGCCAATATCTTCCAGATCATCATCATCATTATCTCCTGAAGAGGAGTTGTCTTCTTCCGCCGTTTTCCTCCGTGTCCTCGGCTTCCTGTTCATCCACAGGCTCGACATCCCATTCCGGTGGCTCACGTTGGTGAAGGAACCGTTCCAGGAGGACTGGCTCTCTGTCGATGGCCCCACACTTCCCGATGCCTGGCCGCGAGATGACTAGGGAGGTCGTACTGATCGCCTTGATTGTTGAGCCGGCGTTTTGTCCATGACAAACGTTTTGTGATGCTGGAAGAGTGACCAGTAAGGATCTTTATAACATCGAGCAAACCGATGATAGTGTCGCGGGTGGGCAGCAGAATAGTTGGCTGGCTCACACGATCCTCAAAAATCGTCTTCGAGATATGTGTTTCAGCCACAGGCACACGGAAGACGTCACTCACTACTACTATCCGGGATGCGTTGTCGATAGACCATGGGACGATAAAATTCACATCCTTGTCCAAACCCCAAGTCGGGCCGGCGAGATAGGAGGTGTAGAACAACGCGCGTTTGCAGTGCCGTCGGATGGAGTTACGGCATTCAAAGGCAAACGATCTAGATCATCATGGCGCGAATGATGCATTATCTCGACCCAGTGCGGCCAGGCTGCGCTTTCAATATCGTGGAAATTCCGGGGTGACGGAATTTAGGGGGTAGAGCGAGGAGAGAGACCTTCGGGATAACTGCGGAGACGGTAAATAGACGATAGAGACGTCATTTCTTGCGTGCGCGGCGGGGGAGAAATAAGGAGCCCAGTACTGGATCTGGAAGAAGGATGGCTTGGCGTGGTACCAGGTCCCCTGAGCATGACTGGTACCGACTTCCTTGGTGTGGTCACAGTTGAATGCAATCTGGATGTAGTACCCGATCTGGCGGCTGAAGCGACCGTCGAAGGGGCCCAGCGGCGCACATGTATCCTGCCAAAACTTCTTGAATCCTCGGTAGAGCTGAAGAAAGAATAGTGCATTCCAGGTCGGTGGCTTGGGGCGGCAGAAGATTTGGTCAAAGAGAAAGCAGACCAGCTGTTCTTGGGAGGCAGACACCGACGAGTAGTCATCCAGCAAGGCAGCTCCTCCGGTAGAGCAGATCGCAGTGAGGATGATGATGTATTGATGTCGCCGTTACTATCATCATCCGCTGTAGCTTGACGGTACTTGTCCCATGCCTCCGCGTAGATGCCGTGAACAGCCTGGGCGGTGGGGATGCAGCCAGTCTCGGCTGCCGACTCCTCCTGGGCTTGCTGTAACATATCCAGGACCGGCAGTTTCTGGCGTCCGACCTCAGGCCGATCCCAGTACGAGTGCAGCTTGGCCAGGAAGTGCTGATGATAAGCACAGGCGATCTCTTCCACCGCAAGAGCGACGGCACGGTCGGCAAGAATCTCTGCGTCCTGGTTACGCCACTCGATCGTACTCTGCCCGAGCATTTCGAACTAGCCGTTGGAACAGTAACTCGATAGTCACTTGGTTGGTGGCAAATGCTTGAACATTGGCCTGGTGGGCTAGCAAAGCTTGAAGCGGGCTTCGAGACATGTAGATGTTCACCAGAAGCTCGAGCGAGATGTGGCCTGTCTGCCAATTGATATGACCATCAGGGATCCACAGCGTGCCAGAAGTCCGGATAGAGTCGCCCAGACCGAGACCCCTCCGCTCCTTGCGACGACCGCTTCTAGGGCTGCCGCACTTGACCTGCCACGTCGATTTTCCATATACAGGTTGTCGAAATTTATATTCTCGCTCACTGCTGACAGCATGGATTAAGAGACGACAGAAAAGCTGTGTGCGGTATAGATGCGAGCATCTGCCGAGCAGGATCAGGGGGGAAGTTGAACGATCAGCTGATGAAGCCGTGGTTACCTCGGAGAAGATTGTGATCGAGCGGAAGTATAAAACGGGCAGCTTGTGCAGACACGAATGCGGTTAGCATCTGGGTCGGAATCACCCAAGAAGGCCAATGCTGCTCCTCTCCGACGATGGGAGGGGAAGGCGATGACGGAGATGATGACAAAGAAGAAGAAGGAGGAGGAGGAGGAGCGAGAGGAACTTCCCAGCACATTGGGCCCGTATGGGGGCTTTGATTCGGCTCTAAGCTACCACCAACCCACATGGCTAAGATGACATCGAGCCGGAGGGTGACCTCTTTCCAGAATTCCAAAGTCGGATTGTCTCTTCAACGACGAGACGGCTCTCATATGCCGCTTATTAGCGTCCCACGCATCCAGGATGCGGGAGCGGCTGAGCTGCGAGACAAATGCACGCTTGAGCTTTGATCCGTGGCGGCCAGGTCCTTCAGCATCCCTTCGCCAAAGGCGAGAAGCGGCAGAAAACCTGAGCTGAAGAGCTGGTAATCGCTGAACATGACGCCGAATAGCTCCTTGCTACAGTTGTACGCCTTGGCCCGAATGACACCCGGTGACCTGGCTTCTGGGTGGCCAGAGGTTCGATTTCCGAGTCGACTTCGCCCTCACGTAGTATCCGCCTATGTCCCGGAGGGAGGTAGGGCCGATAGTAAGTGGCCTCCATCGGAGCTTCTGGGGCTACACCAACTACCTGGTCGTGGAGATGACGACAGCAGTCGCTCTTCCAAAAGAAGCGTCCACGGTTCATGGTGATGGTGATTTTGGCTCTCGCTGTTAGACGACGTAGGCGGCATGAGGACGTGATCTCGCATGCCCACATCTAGCCAGCAAGAGTGCATGTCGATTTGGCTCGGGTCGAGGCCAGCTAATATACTATCCCGAAACAGACACAAGCTGTCTTGAAGACTCTCTGACGCGAACATGTTCTTCAGGTCGTGGGCCTGAAAGAGGAGACGGGGGGTTCTGAAGTAGGGAACTGCGTCCCCCTTCTTGCTCTGGAGCAATTGCCGATTCGCGTTCCTCACAACTGCGCCCAGAACTGCGGGAGGACACTGGCTGGGATGCCGTATGCCAGACGATACGATCGACTCTCGTCTTCGGCGCTCCAGCGACCAGCACCCGGCTTTTCCTGGTAGGCGCGCGACTTCGCGTAGATCAGATCATTTATGAACCGGGGATTTCCTGTCGCACGTGGATAGGGACAGTTTCGCGGACAGCCGGGAGGATGATCTCATCATGAAGGAGATCCTGAATCTGGTACTGAGGAGAGGCTGTTGGTGGAAGGCTCGTGTTTGCGAAGGGCTCCGCTAAAGGGAAGAACATCAAGACGGAAGGCTGGACGCCGGCGGTGGTGAAGGTGCCGATGATGGTGTGACGCGTATGTGCCAGGTCAGGCCATGAGGCTGTATCACTTGAGCAGTGGAGATGTTACTCGTGTGAGGTGAGAAGAAGGAGAAGTCGAAACTGATTGGGGGCTCGGATGGCTGACAGGCTCCTGGCCCCGAACCAGACACTGTCCGACATCCCACTGTCGCGCGATGGTCACATCTTGGGACAGCGAGGCCTGTGTCTTGCGGAAGGACAGCAGCTCGGCCGGCTGGTCGGGAGAGCTCTGCCATTGTGAAGGAAGCACGTGGATCGCAGGCCCTCATCGCGTCCCGCAAAGACGGTAGGCAAGGGGGAAGAGCACGGCTGATGTGTTGGACGTATTCGGGAAGGGTGGAGGTATGTTCCGGCTCTTCACGCGCGCGTGGTTCTGGACCTGGTTGAGATTAGACACGTGGGTAAATTCACAGAGTCACTCTAGACGGATGGATTGGCGAAGTAACGTACAGTCACATTGATGGCTGAAGAAATTTCCGGCGTATCTGGTCATACGCGTCGCTCTGTGCGAGTAGAAAGTCGAGGGCCGCCGGCTGTGTCTTGTTGGCGGATTGCTTCGAGGAAGCCACTGAAGGACTGGATCGTCTGAACCGAGTGAAGAAAGAAGATACTGCAGCTGCATCCGAGCACAGGGAAGGTCGGCGTAGACGGGAGAGAGATTCTGTGCTGGGTGGTTGACTGTCCCGCCGAGCAGAGGCAGGAGGTGCTGGAGGCGTTGGGGACGTCGGCCCTAACGCGACATCGGTTGTCAAAGCCGAAGCTCTCCGACCCGTCATCGCCCTCGCCGTCTTCCACAGCCTCATTAGGAACCGACGAAGGGCCGGACCATCGCGCAAGGTCAAGGCAGAGAACTCCAAGGTAGGCGGGGGATCTTGCGAGTCGGCAAACCGTGGCAGCTTGATCTGCTGTGCCCTTGTGAGGTGCTGCTGCATTCGCGATATGGTCAGACGCGGACATGCGCGTTCGCTCGCGGCGACACGGCGGATCTATCTGTGGACGGCCAGGCCTAATAGGAATTTTCTTCATCATGATTATATTGTGGAAACGCATGCGACTCTGGTGCTTCGACTGCCGGGAGGTCTCGCCCTCGTCTTCCCAGTCGCGATTTGCCCACTGGTAAGTGTTACCGCAGCACATACGACGGGAACGCGAATAGGTTTGAAGACATGGTAGTGATGATGCCTGCTCGTCGATCGATCGTAGTGGCGCTTCCGGTCGTGGAGAGGTATCCGTTCGCAATGTCGTTTCACTATCTAACAGGTCTGGGTAATACATCAGCTACCTTTTATTTGCTTGGCAAGTATTTATAAAATGTGCTTCTAAAGAGGAGTGAAAGTTCAGTAAGAATTAAAAATCTTAAAACTTCAGTATCTTCGGATATAATTTCTATAGGTGCATTGGTCGTAAGGGTGGTTGTGTGGTGATAGGGCGGATATCAGTGTTGTGTCATCTTTAGTGTTTTGGCGGGCATTCAACCGGCGGTTGTCTTCCTCGATCCCGCTCCCGAATGACTCTTCTACTTTCTCTTGTTCCGAGAGCTTACGGCGACCCATTATGATTGATGATATTTGATGATTTCGGTTTGAGAAGCGATGATCAAGGGAAAGAGCATATCACGGCCTACCTGTCGGTTTGTTTACTTGTTTATTTACTTTGTGTATATAGATGTTGACATCATTTATCTCTATAAAGTTTTAATCCCCGGTCTATTTGCTTTTGCATTTATACTGTTGTCGACAGAGGTAAGCGTCATATGTGACTGCCGAGTGAAGTGATTGGTCTTTACTTACAAGGATATAGGTGATGGAAATGAAGTGGCGTTAATCGGCACAGGCGGGAGCCGAGGAGACGATATCGCCTCCTACCGCAACTCACATTAGGCATCGTTTTTATGTGTCTCCCTTTACGTGTAGTAGCAGCATGGGAGAGCATAATTACCTGCTTCTAGAACGGAAAAGTGAAAGGCACTCAGTAGTAGCATATGCATATATCTTGTGGTTTCTATAATATCTATACATAGATAGGTTAAGCAGTCAATAGCATACTGCGCTCCAATTAGCTATTCCTGGTCGTTCTGTAGGTAGCGATGGGTATCTTCGTCTAGACGACGTAAATGCACTTAATGGTCTGCATGCTCGTCCGGATGAGGTGAAGATTCCAGACGGAAGGTCTTGGAACGTAAGTACTTTAACTGGGCAAGGAGACTGGGTATAAAAGCCATGGACTTTATTTATAGGAAAAACCTATGCTGATGACTGAGATGGCGCTGATGTTCAAACACGGCTTTACTCCCAACCCTGAGATTCACGTGTCTTCGTGTCACTCTTTGCTTAAGTGTTGGGATATCGAGTGGAACCAGCGTCCGCGTTAA
This sequence comes from Populus x sibirica, assembly GCA_019202695.1. Classification (NCBI taxonomy): domain Eukaryota; kingdom Viridiplantae; phylum Streptophyta; class Magnoliopsida; order Malpighiales; family Salicaceae; genus Populus; species Populus x sibirica. The sequence goes on from JAGMVL010000387.1 coordinate 18,881, forward strand.
ATATTCAGTATCGTATTGGCTCGAGGAGACTGACAAGGATTGCGTCCGCGTTTATTCGTAATGTCATTGGTTACTGCTGTAAGCCATCGACAAAGGGTGTAACGTTATTTCGTAAGCAACATTTTGGTGTGGTTTAGTCTGGGATAGATTTGACGTGAAAGATGCCAAAAGCAGCATATACGCCGCAAATAGCAACTAAAATGCTAATAATAGATATCAGGAAGATTCATTATGCTTTTGCCTATCGCTGCATGTTACTTTCGCCTTACCTTTTTTTCCATGGTTGATTTTTAACTGATTTTAATTGTATTTTCTGGTCGACGCTCGAATTTGGCAAAGAACATTCACGATCCTACTTAACCCTGTCCCTACTGGCATTACTGATG
>JAGMVL010000738.1:0-27096 GCA_019202695.1 Populus x sibirica
TACTATCCTTCAAGTATCCTAACGAAATCCTACTTACTTTTTTATATAAATTATTTTTATAATTTTAAAATATTTGACCTATCCTTCAAGTATCCTAAACGAAATCCTACTTACTTTTTTGCACAAATTATTTTTATAATTTTAAAATATTTAAACTATCCTTCAAGTATCCTAAACGGAAATCCTACTTACTTTTTTATATAAATTATTTTTATAATTTTAAAACATTTATACTATCGTTGAAGTATCCTAAACGTAAATCCTACTTACTTTTTTATATGAATTATTTTTTAATTTTAAAATATTTATACTATCATTGAAGTATCCTAAACTGAAATCCTACTTACTTTTTTATATAAATTATTTTTATAATTTTAAAACATTTATACTATCGTTGAAGTATCCTAAACGGAAATCCTACTTACTTTTTTATATAAATTATTTTTATAATTTTAAAATATTTATACTATCCTTCAAGTATCCTAAACGAAATCCTACTTACTTTTTTATAAAAATTATTTTTATAATTTTAAAATATTTGAACTATCCTTCAAGTATCCTAAAAGAAATCCTACTTACTTTTTTATAAAAATTATTTTTATAATTTTAAAAACATTTGACCTATCAATTTTAATTAACGTTAAGTATCTTAAATCCTACTTACTTTTTTATATGAATTATTTTTTAATTTTAAAATATTTATACTATCATTGAAGTATCCTAAACAGAAATCCTACTTACTTTTTTATATAAATTATTTTTATAATTTTAAAACCTATCCTTCAAGTATCCTAAACGAAATCCTACTTACTTTTTTATAAATTATTTTTATAATTTTAAAATATTTATACTATCCTTGAAGTATCCTAAACAGAAATCCTACTTACTTTTTTATATAAATTATTTTTATAATTTTAAAACATTTATACTATCGTTGAAGTATCCTAAACAGAAATCCTACTTACTTTTTTATATAAATTATTTTTATAATTTTAAAACATTTATACTATCATTGAAGTATCCTAAAAAGAAATCCTACTTACTTTTTTATATAAATTATTTTTATAATTTTAAAATATTTATACTATCCTTCAAGTATCCTAAACTTAATCCTACTTACTTTTTTATATAAATTATTTTTATAATTTTAAAATATTTATACTATCCTTCAAGTATCCTAAACAGAAATCCTACTTACTTTTTTATATAAATTATTTTTATAATTTTAAAATATTTATACTATCGTTGAAGTATCCTAAACAGAAATCCTACTTACTTTTTTATATGAATTATTTTTATAATTTTAAAATATTTATACTATCATTGAAGTATCCTAAACAGAAATCCTACTTACTTTTTTATATAAATTATTTTTATAATTTTAAAATATTTATACTATCTTTGAAGTATCCTAAAAAGTAATCCTACTTACTTTTTTATATGAATTATTTTTATAATTTTAAAATATTTATACTATCATTGAAGTATCCTAAACAGAAATCCTACTTACTTTTTTATATAAATTATTTTTATAATTTTAAAACATTTATACTATCGTTCAAGTATCCTAAACAGAAATCCTACTTACTTTTTTATATAAATTATTTTTATAATTTTAAAATATTTATACTATCGTTGAAGTATCCTAAAGGAAATCCTACTTACTTTTTTATATGAATTATTTTTATAATTTTAAAATATTTATACTATCGTTGAAGTATCCTAAACGAAATCCTACTTACTTTTTTATATAAATTATTTTTATAATTTTAAAATATTTATACTATCTTTCAATCCTACCAAAGAAATCCTACTTACTTTTTTATATAAATTATTTTTATAATTTTAAAATATTTATACTATCGTTCAAGTATCCTAAACGAAATCCTACTTACTTTTTTATATAAATTATTTTTATAATTTTAAAACATTTATACTATCGTTGAAGTATCCTAAAAGAAATCCTACTTACTTTTTTATATAAATTATTTTTATAATTTTAAAATATTTATACTATCGTTCAAGTATCCTAAACGAAATCCTACTTACTTTTTTATACAAATTATTTTTATAATTTTAAAATATTTAATATATCCTTCAAGTATCCTAAACAGAAATCCTACTTACTTTTTTATATAAATTATTTTTATAATTTTAAAACATTTATACTATCGTTGAAGTATCCTAAACAGAAATCCTACTTACTTTTTTATATGAATTATTTTTTAATTTTAAAATATTTATACTATCATTGAAGTATCCTAAACAGAAATCCTACTTACTTTTTTATATAAATTATTTTTATAATTTTAAAACATTTATACTATCGTTGAAGTATCCTAAACAGAAATCCTACTTACTTTTTTATATAAATTATTTTTATAATTTTAAAATATTTATACTATCGTTCAAGTATCCTAAACAGAAATCCTACTTACTTTTTTATATGAATTATTTTTATAATTTTAAAATATTTATACTATCATTGAAGTATCCTAAACAGAAATCCTACTTACTTTTTTATATAAATTATTTTTATAATTTTAAAACATTTATACTATCGTTCAAGTATCCTAAACAGAAATCCTACTTACTTTTTTATATAAATTATTTTTATAATTTTAAAATATTTATACTATCGTTGAAGTATCCTAAACGGAAATCCTACTTACTTTTTTATATGAATTATTTTTATAATTTTAAAATATTTATACTATCGTTGAAGTATCCTAAACGGAAATCCTACTTACTTTTTTATATAAATTATTTTTATAATTTTAAAATATTTATACTATCCTTGAAGTATCCTAAAAGAAATCCTACTTACTTTTTTATATAAATTATTTTTATAATTTTAAAATATTTAATACTATCCTTGAAGTATCCTAAACAGAAATCCTACTTACTTTTTTATATAAATTATTTTTATAATTTTAAAACATTTATACTATCGTTGAAGTATCCTAAACGGAAATCCTACTTACTTTTTTATATGAATTATTTTTATAATTTTAAAATATTTGTACTATCATTGAAGTATCCTAAACAGAAATCCTACTTACTTTTTTATATAAATTATTTTTATATTTTTAAAATATTTATACTATCTTTCAAGTATCCTAAACAGAAATCCTACTTACTTTTTTATATAAATTATTTTTATAATTTTAAAATATTTAATATATCCTTCAAGTATCCTAAACAGAAATCCTACTTACTTTTTTATATAAATTATTTTTATAATTTTAAAACATTTATACTATCGTTGAAGTATCCTAAACGGAAATCCTACTTACTTTTTTATATGAATTATTTTTATAATTTTAAAATATTTATACTATCATTGAAGTATCCTAAACGGAAATCCTACTTACTTTTTTATATAAATTATTTTTATAATTTTAAAATATTTATACTATCCTTCAAGTATCCTAAACAGAAATCCTACTTACTTTTTTACACAAATTATTTTTATAATTTTAAATTATTTAATATATCTTTCAAGTATCCTAAACAGAAATCCTACTTACTTTTTTATATAAATTATTTTTATAATTTTAAAACATTTATACTATCGTTGAAGTATCCTAAACGGAAATCCTACTTACTTTTTTATATGAATTATTTTTTAATTTTAAAATATTTATACTATCATTGAAGTATCCTAAAAGAAATCCTACTTACTTTTTTATATAAATTATTTTTATAATTTTAAAATATTTATACTATCCGTTCAAGTATCCTAAACGAAATCCTACTTACTTTTTTATATAAATTATTTTTATAATTTTAAAATATTTATACTATCGTTGAAGTATCCTAAACAGAAATCCTACTTACTTTTTTATATGAATTATTTTTATAATTTTAAAATATTTATACTATCATTGAAGTATCCTAAAAGAAATCCTACTTACTTTTTTATATAAATTATTTTTATAATTTTAAAATATTTATACTATCATTGAAGTATCCTAAACAGAAATCCTACTTACTTTTTTATATAAATTATTTTTATATTTTTAAAATATTTATACTATCTTTCAAGTATCCTAAACAGAAATCCTACTTACTTTTTTATATAAATTATTTTTATAATTTTAAAATATTTATACTATCTTCAAGTATCCTAAACAGAAATCCTACTTACTTTTTTATATAAATTATTTTTATAATTTTAAAACATTTAAACTATCGTTCAAGTATCCTAAACAGAAATCCTACTTACTTTTTTATATAAATTATTTTTATAATTTTAAAACATTTATACTATCGTTGAAGTATCCTAAACGAAATCCTACTTACTTTTTTATATGAATTATTTTTATAATTTTAAAACATTTATACTATCGTTGAAGTATCCTAAACAGAAATCCTACTTACTTTTTTATATAAATTATTTTTATATTTTTAAAATATTTATACTATCTTTCAAGTATCCTAAACAGAAATCCTACTTACTTTTTTTCACAAATTATTTTTATAATTTTAAAATATTTAATATATCCTTCAAGTATCCTAAACAGAAATCCTACTTACTTTTTTATATAAATTATTTTTATAATTTTAAAACATTTATACTATCGTTGAAGTATCCTAAACAGAAATCCTACTTACTTTTTTATATGAATTATTTTTTAATTTTAAAATATTTATACTATCATTGAAGTATCCTAAACAGAAATCCTACTTACTTTTTTATATAAATTATTTTTATAATTTTAAAATATTTATACTATCCTTCAAGTATCCTAAACGGAAATCCTACTTACTTTTTTATATAAATTATTTTTATAATTTTAAAATATTTAATACTATCCTTCAAGTATCCTAAACAGAAATCCTACTTACTTTTTTATATAAATTATTTTTATAATTTTAAAACATTTATACTATCGTTGAAGTATCCTAAACGAAATCCTACTTACTTTTTTATATGAATTATTTTTATAATTTTAAAATATTTATACTATCATTGAAGTATCCTAAACAGAAATCCTACTTACTTTTTTATATAAATTATTTTTATATTTTTAAAATATTTATACTATCCTTCAAGTATCCTAAACAGAAATCCTACTTACTTTTTTACACAAATTATTTTTATAATTTTAAAATATTTAATATATCCTTCAAGTATCCTAAACAGAAATCCTACTTACTTTTTTATATAAATTATTTTTATAATTTTAAAACATTTATACTATCGTTGAAGTATCCTAAACGAAATCCTACTTACTTTTTTATATAAATTATTTTTATAATTTTAAAATATTTATACTATCATTGAAGTATCCTAAACAGAAATCCTACTTACTTTTTTATATAAATTATTTTTATAATTTTAAAATATTTATACTATCGTTGAAGTATCCTAAACGAAATCCTACTTACTTTTTTATATAAATTATTTTTATAATTTTAAAACATTTATACTATCGTTGAAGTATCCTAAACGAAATCCTACTTACTTTTTTATATAAATTATTTTTATAATTTTAAAATATTTATACTATCCTTCAAGTATCCTAAACAAATCCTACTTACTTTTTTATATAAATTATTTTTATAATTTTAAAATATTTATACTATCCTTCAAGTATCCTAAACAGAAATCCTACTTACTTTTTTATATAAATTATTTTTATAATTTTAAAACATTTATACTATCGTTGAAGTATCCTAAACAGAAATCCTACTTACTTTTTTATATGAATTATTTTTTAATTTTAAAATATTTATACTATCATTGAAGTATCCTAAACAGAAATCCTACTTACTTTTTTATATAAATTATTTTTATATTTTTAAAATATTTGTACTATCTTTCAAGTATCCTAAACAGAAATCCTATTTACTTTTTTATAAAAATTATTTTTATAATTTTAAAATGTTTAACCTATCCTTCAAGTATCCTAAACAGAAATCCTACTTACTTTTTTATATAAATTATTTTTATAATTTTAAAACATTTATACTATCGTTGAAGTATCCTAAACAGAAATCCTACTTACTTTTTTATTATATAATTATTTTTATAATTTTAAAATATTTATACTATCATTGAAGTATCCTAAACAGAAATCCTACTTACTTTTTTATATAAATTATTTTTATATTTTTAAAATATTTATACTATCCTTCAAGTATCCTAAACAGAAATCCTACTTACTTTTTTATAAAAATTATTTTTATAATTTTAAAACATTTAAACTATCGTTCAAGTATCCTAAACAGAAATCCTACTTACTTTTTTATATAAATTATTTTTATAATTTTAAAATATTTATACTATCGTTGAAGTATCCTAAACAGAAATCCTACTTACTTTTTTATATGAATTATTTTTTAATTTTAAAATTTTATACTATTTCTAAATCCTACTTACTTTTTATATAAATTATTTTTATAATTTTAAAACATTTATACTATCGTTGAAGTATCCTAAACGAAATCCTACTTACTTTTTTATATAAATTATTTTTATAATTTTAAAATATTTATACTATCGTTGAAGTATCCTAAACAGAAATCCTACTTACTTTTTTATATAAATTAAAAATTTTTATAATTTTAAAATATTTATACTATCGTTCAAGTATCCTAAACAGAAATCCTACTTACTTTTTTATATAAATTATTTTTATAATTTTAAAATATTTATACTATCCTTGAAGTATCCTAAACGGAAATCCTACTTACTTTTTTATATAAATTATTTTTATAATTTTAAAATATTTATACTATCCTTCAAGTATCCTAAACGAATCCTACTTACTTTTTTATATAAATTATTTTTATAATTTTAAAACATTTATACTATCGTTGAAGTATCCTAAACAGAAATCCTACTTACTTTTTTATATGAATTATTTTTATAATTTTAAAACATTTATACTATCGTTGAAGTATCCTAAACAGAAATCCTACTTACTTTTTTATATAAATTATTTTTATAATTTTAAAATATTTATACTATCCTTCAAGTATCCTAAACAGAAATCCTACTTACTTTTTTGCACAAATTATTTTTATAATTTTAAAATATTTAATATATCCTTCAAGTATCCTAAACGAAATCCTACTTACTTTTTTATATAAATTATTTTTATAATTTTAAAACATTTATACTATCGTTGAAGTATCCTAAACAGAAATCCTACTTACTTTTTTATATGAATTATTTTTTAATTTTAAAATATTTATACTATCATTGAAGTATCCTAAACGGAAATCCTACTTACTTTTTTATATAAATTATTTTTATAATTTTAAAATATTTATACTATCCTTCAAGTATCCTAAACAGAAATCCTACTTACTTTTTTATATAAATTATTTTTATAATTTTAAAACATTTATACTATCGTTGAAGTATCCTAAACAGAAATCCTACTTACTTTTTTATATAAATTATTTTTATAATTTTAAAATATTTATACTATCATTCAAGTATCCTAAACAGAAATCCTACTTACTTTTTTATATAAATTATTTTTATAATTTTAAAAAATTTATTTATTTCCTATCCTTCAAGTATCCTAAACAGAAATCCTACTTACTTTTTTATAAAAATTATTTTTATAATTTTAAAACATTTAAACTATCGTTCAAGTATCCTAAACAGAAATCCTACTTACTTTTTTATATAAATTATTTTTATAATTTTAAAACATTTATACTATCGTTGAAGTATCCTAAACGGAAATCCTACTTACTTTTTTATATAAATTATTTTTATAATTTTAAAATATTTATACTATCATTGAAGTATCCTAAACAGAAATCCTACTTATATTTTTTATATAAATTATTTTTATAATTTTAAAATATTTATACTATCCTTCAAGTATCCTAAACAGAAATCCTACTTACTTTTTTGCACAAATTATTTTTATAATTTTAAAATATTTAATATATCCTTCAAGTATCCTAAACAGAAATCCTACTTACTTTTTTATATAAATTATTTTTATAATTTTAAAACATTTATACTATCGTTGAAGTATCCTAAACAGAAATCCTACTTACTTTTTTATATGAATTATTTTTTAATTTTAAAATATTTATACTATCATTGAAGTATCCTAAACAGAAATCCTACTTACTTTTTTATATAAATTATTTTTATAATTTTAAAATATTTATACTATCCTTCAAGTATCCTAAACAGAAATCCTACTTACTTTTTTATAAAAATTATTTTTATAATTTTAAATTCTTTAATATATCCTTCAAGTATCCTAAACAGAAATCCTACTTACTTTTTTATATAAATTATTTTTATAATTTTAAAACATTTATACTATCGTTGAAGTATCCTAAACAGAAATCCTACTTACTTTTTTATATGAATTATTTTTATAATTTTAAAATATTTATACTATCATTGAAGTATCCTAAACAGAAATCCTACTTACTTTTTTATATAAATTATTTTTATAATTTTAAAATATTTATACTATCCTTCAAGTATCCTAAACAGAAATCCTACTTACTTTTTTATATAAATTATTTTTATAATTTTAAAACATTTAAACTATCGTTCAAGTATCCTAAACAGAAATCCTACTTACTTTTTTATATAAATTATTTTTATAATTTTAAAATATTTATACTATCGTTGAAGTATCCTAAACAGAAATCCTACTTACTTTTTTATATAAATTATTTTTATAATTTTAAAATATTTATACTATCGTTGAAGTATCCTAAAAGAAATCCTACTTACTTTTTTATATAAATTATTTTTATAATTTTAAAACATTTATACTATCGTTGAAGTATCCTAAACAGAAATCCTACTTACTTTTTTATATAAATTATTTTTATAATTTTAAAACATTTATACTATCGTTGAAGTATCCTAAATCCTACTTACTTTTTTATATGAATTATTTTTTAATTTTAAAATATTTATACTATCATTGAAGTATCCTAAAAGAAATCCTACTTACTTTTTTATATAAATTATTTTTATAATTTTAAAATATTTATACTATCCTTCAAGTATCCTAAACTAAATCCTACTTACTTTTTTATATAAATTATTTTTATAATTTTAAAACATTTATACTATCGTTGAAGTATCCTAAACAGAAATCCTACTTACTTTTTTATATAAATTATTTTTATAATTTTAAAACATTTATACTATCGTTGAAGTATCCTAAACAGAAATCCTACTTACTTTTTTATATAAAATTATTTTTATAATTTTAAAATATTTATACTATCCTTCAAGTATCCTAAACGAAATCCTACTTACTTTTTTATATAAATTATTTTTATAATTTTAAAATATTTATATATCCTTCAAGTATCCTAAAGAAATCCTACTTACTTTTTTATATAAATTATTTTTATAATTTTAAAACATTTATACTATCGTTGAAGTATCCTAAACGAAATCCTACTTACTTTTTTATATGAATTATTTTTATAATTTTAAAACATTTATACTATCGTTGAAGTATCCTAAACAGAAATCCTACTTACTTTTTTATATAAATTATTTTTATAATTTTAAAATATTTATACTATCCTTCAAGTATCCTAAACAGAAATCCTACTTACTTTTTTGCACAAATTATTTTTATAATTTTAAAATATTTAATATATCCTTCAAGTATCCTAAACGAAATCCTACTTACTTTTTTATATAAATTATTTTTATAATTTTAAAACATTTATACTATCGTTGAAGTATCCTAAACGGAAATCCTACTTACTTTTTTATATGAATTATTTTTTAATTTTAAAATATTTATACTATCATTGAAGTATCCTAAACGAAATCCTACTTACTTTTTTATATAAATTATTTTTATAATTTTAAAATATTTATACTATCCTTCAAGTATCCTAAACGAAATCCTACTTACTTTTTTGTACAAATTATTTTTATAATTTTAAAATATTTAATACTATCGTTCAAGTATCCTAAACGGAAATCCTACTTACTTTTTTATATAAATTATTTTTATAATTTTAAAACATTTATACTATCGTTGAAGTATCCTAAACGAAATCCTACTTACTTTTTTATAAATTATTTTTATAATTTTAAAATATTTATACTATCATTGAAGTATCCTAAACAGAAATCCTACTTACTTTTTTATATAAATTATTTTTATAATTTTAAAAGTTTATACTATCGTTCAGGTATCCTAAATTACTTTTTTATATAAATTATTTTTATAATTTTAAAACATTTATACTATCGTTGAAGTATCCTAAACAGAAATCCTACTTACTTTTTTATATGAATTATTTTTATAATTTTAAAATATTTATACTATCGTTGAAGTATCCTAAACGAAATCCTACTTACTTTTTTATATAAATTATTTTTATAATTTTAAAATATTTATACTATCGTTCAAGTATCCTAAACGAAATCCTACTTACTTTTTTATATAAATTATTTTTATAATTTTAAAATATTTATACTATCGTTCAAGTATCCTAAAAAAATCCTACTTACTTTTTTATATAAATTATTTTTATAATTTTAAAATATTTATACTATCGTTCAAGTATCCTAAACGAAATCCTACTTACTTTTTTATATAAATTATTTTTATAATTTTAAAACATTTATACTATCGTTGAAGTATCCTAAAAGAAATCCTACTTACTTTTTTATATGAATTATTTTTTAATTTTAAAATATTTATACTATCATTGAAGTATCCTAAAAGAAATCCTACTTACTTTTTTATATAAATTATTTTTATAATTTTAAAATATTTATACTATCCTTCAAGTATCCTAAACGGAAATCCTACTTACTTTTTTATATAAATTATTTTTATAATTTTAAAATATTTAAACTATCCTTCAAGTATCCTAAACAGAAATCCTACTTACTTTTTTATATAAATTATTTTTATAATTTTAAAACATTTATACTATCGTTGAAGTATCCTAAACAGAAATCCTACTTACTTTTTTATATGAATTATTTTTATAATTTTAAAATATTTATACTATCATTGAAGTATCCTAAACGGAAATCCTACTTACTTTTTTATATAAATTATTTTTATAATTTTAAAATATTTATACTATCCTTCAAGTATCCTAAACGAAATCCTACTTACTTTTTTATAAAAATTATTTTTATAATTTTAAAATATTTATACTATCGTTCAAGTATCCTAAACAGAAATCCTACTTACTTTTTTATATAAATTATTTTTATAATTTTAAAACATTTATACTATCGTTGAAGTATCCTAAACGGAAATCCTACTTACTTTTTTATATGAATTATTTTTATAATTTTAAAATATTTATACTATCGTTGAAGTATCCTAAACGGAAATCCTACTTACTTTTTTATATAAATTATTTTTATAATTTTAAAATATTTATACTATCGTTGAAGTATCCTAAACAGAAATCCTACTTACTTTTTTATATGAATTATTTTTATAATTTTAAAATATTTATACTATCATTGAAGTATCCTAAACAGAAATCCTACTTACTTTTTTATATAAATTATTTTTATAATTTTAAAATATTTATACTATCCTTCAAGTATCCTAAACGGAAATCCTACTTACTTTTTTATATAAATTATTTTTATAATTTTAAAACATTTATACTATCGTTGAAGTATCCTAAACGAAATCCTACTTACTTTTTTATATGAATTATTTTTTAATTTTAAAATATTTATACTATCATTGAAGTATCCTAAACGGAAATCCTACTTACTTTTTTATATAAATTATTTTTATAATTTTAAAATATTTAAACTATCCTTCAAGTATCCTAAACGAAATCCTACTTACTTTTTTATACAAATTATTTTTATAATTTTAAAATATTTAATATATCCTTCAAGTATCCTAAACGAAATCCTACTTACTTTTTTATATAAATTATTTTTATAATTTTAAAACATTTATACTATCGTTGAAGTATCCTAAACGGAAATCCTACTTACTTTTTTATATGAATTATTTTTATAATTTTAAAATATTTATACTATCATTGAAGTATCCTAAACGGAAATCCTACTTACTTTTTTATATAAATTATTTTTATAATTTTAAAATATTTATACTATCCTTCAAGTATCCTAAACGAAATCCTACTTACTTTTTTATACAAATTATTTTTATAATTTTAAAATATTTAATACTATCGTTCAAGTATCCTAAACGGAAATCCTACTTACTTTTTTATATAAATTATTTTTATAATTTTAAAACATTTATACTATCGTTGAAGTATCCTAAACAGAAATCCTACTTACTTTTTTATATGAATTATTTTTTAATTTTAAAATATTTATACTATCATTGAAGTATCCTAAAAGAAATCCTACTTACTTTTTTATATAAATTATTTTTATAATTTTAAAACATTTATACTATCCTTCAAGTATCCTAAACAGAAATCCTACTTACTTTTTTATATAAATTATTTTTATAATTTTAAAATATTTATACTATCGTTCAAGTATCCCCCAATTTTAAATTTTTATATGTAAATCCTACTTACTTTTTTATATGAATTATTTTTATAATTTTAAAATATTTATACTATCATTGAAGTATCCTAAACAGAAATCCTACTTACTTTTTTATATAAATTATTTTTATAATTTTAAAATATTTATACTATCCTTCAAGTATCCTAAAAGAAATCCTACTTACTTTTTTATATAAATTATTTTTATAATTTTAAAATATTTATACTATCGTTCAAGTATCCTAAACAGAAATCCTACTTACTTTTTTATATAAATTATTTTTATAATTTTAAAACATTTATACTTCGTTAAGTATCCTATAAAAAATATTTATACTATCGTTGAAGTATCCTAAACAGAAATCCTACTTACTTTTTTATATAAATTATTTTTATAATTTTAAAATATTTATACTATCCTTCAAGTATCCTAAACGGAAATCCTACTTACTTTTTTATATAAATTATTTTTATAATTTTAAAATATTTATACTATCGTTCAAGTATCCTAAACGAAATCCTACTTACTTTTTTATATAAATTATTTTTATAATTTTAAAACATTTATACTATCGTTGAAGTATCCTAAAAGAAATCCTACTTACTTTTTTATATAAATTATTTTTATAATTTTAAAATATTTATACTATCCTTCAAGTATCCTAAACGAAATCCTACTTACTTTTTTATATAAATTATTTTTATAATTTTAAAACATTTATACTATCGTTGAAGTATCCTAAAAGAAATCCTACTTACTTTTTTATATAAATTATTTTTATAATTTTAAAACATTTATACTATCGTTGAAGTATCCTAAACAGAAATCCTACTTACTTTTTTATATAAATTATTTTTATAATTTTAAAATATTTATACTATCCTTCAAGTATCCTAAACAGAAATCCTACTTACTTTTTTATATAAATTATTTTTATAATTTTAAAATATTTATACTATCCTTCAAGTATCCTAAACAGAAATCCTACTTACTTTTTTATAAAAATTATTTTTATAATTTTAAAACATTTATACTATCGTTGAAGTATCCTAAACTGAAATCCTACTTACTTTTTTATATGAATTATTTTTTAATTTTAAAATATTTATACTATCATTGAAGTATCCTAAACAGAAATCCTACTTACTTTTTAAATAAATTATTTTTATAATTTTAAAATATTTAATCTATCCTTCAAGTATCCTAAACAGAAATCCTACTTACTTTTTTATAAAAATTATTTTTATAATTTTAAAACATTTAAACTATCGTTCAAGTATCCTAAACAGAAATCCTACTTACTTTTTTATATAAATTATTTTTATAATTTTAAAACATTTATACTATCGTTGAAGTATCCTAAACAGAAATCCTACTTACTTTTTTATATGAATTATTTTTTAATTTTAAAATATTTATACTATCATTGAAGTATCCTAAACAGAAATCCTACTTACTTTTTTATATAAATTATTTTTATAATTTTAAAACATTTATACTATCCTTCAAGTATCCTAAAAGAAATCCTACTTACTTTTTTATACAAATTATTTTTATAATTTTAAAACATTTAAACTATCGTTCAAGTATCCTAAACAGAAATCCTACTTACTTTTTTATATAAATTATTTTTATAATTTTAAAATATTTATACTATCGTTGAAGTATCCTAAACAGAAATCCTACTTACTTTTTTATATGAATTATTTTTTAATTTTAAAATATTTATACTATCATTGAAGTATCCTAAAAGAAATCCTACTTACTTTTTTATATAAATTATTTTTATAATTTTAAAATATTTATACTATCCTTCAAGTATCCTAAACAAAATCCTACTTACTTTTTTATATAAATTATTTTTATAATTTTAAAATATTTATACTATCGTTGAAGTATCCTAAACAGAAATCCTACTTACTTTTTTATATAAATTATTTTTATAATTTTAAAACATTTATACTATCGTTGAAGTATCCTAAACAGAAATCCTACTTACTTTTTTATATGAATTATTTTTATAATTTTAAAATATTTATACTATCATTGAAGTATCCTAAACAGAAATCCTACTTACTTTTTTATATAAATTATTTTTATAATTTTAAAATATTTATACTATCCTTGAAGTATCCTAAAAAAAATCCTACTTACTTTTTTATATAAATTATTTTTATAATTTTAAAATATTTATACTATCCTTCAAGTATCCTAAACTTAATCCTACTTACTTTTTTATATAAATTATTTTTATAATTTTAAAACATTTATACTATCGTTGAAGTATCCTAAACAGAAATCCTACTTACTTTTTTATATGAATTATTTTTATAATTTTAAAATATTTATACTATCATTGAAGTATCCTAAAAGAAATCCTACTTACTTTTTTATATAAATTATTTTTATAATTTTAAAATATTTATACTATCCTTCAAGTATCCTAAACGTAAATCCTACTTACTTTTTTATATAAATTATTTTTATAATTTTAAAATATTTATACTATCCTTCAAGTATCCTAAACGGAAATCCTACTTACTTTTTTATATAAATTATTTTTATAATTTTAAAACATTTATACTATCGTTGAAGTATCCTAACCAAAAAGAAATCCTACTTACTTTTTTATATGAATTATTTTTATAATTTTAAAACATTTATACTATCGTTCAAGTATCCTAAACAGAAATCCTACTTACTTTTTTATATAAATTATTTTTATAATTTTAAAATATTTATACTATCGTTCAAGTATCCTAAACGAAATCCTACTTACTTTTTTATATAAATTATTTTTATAATTTTAAAATATTTATACTATCATTGAAGTATCCTAAAAGAAATCCTACTTACTTTTTTATATAAATTATTTTTATAATTTTAAAATATTTATACTATCCTTGAAGTATCCTAAAAGAAATCCTACTTACTTTTTTATATAAATTATTTTTATAATTTTAAAATATTTATACTATCCTTCAAGTATCCTAAACAGAAATCCTACTTACTTTTTTATATAAATTATTTTTATAATTTTAAAATATTTATACTATCGTTGAAGTATCCTAAACAGAAATCCTACTTACTTTTTTATAAAAATTATTTTTATAATTTTAAAATATTTATACTATCGTTCAAGTATCCTAAACAGAAATCCTACTTACTTTTTTATATAAATTATTATTATAATTTTAAAATATTTAATCTATCCTTCAAGTATCCTAAACAGAAATCCTACTTATTTTTTCATAAAAATTATTTTTATAATTTTAAAATATTTATACTATCGTTGAAGTATCCTAAACAGAAATCCTACTTACTTTTTTATATAAATTATTTTTATATTTTTAAAATATTTATACTATCATTGAAGTATCCTAAACAGAAATCCTACTTACTTTTTTATATAAATTATTTTTATAATTTTAAAATATTTATACTATCCTTCAAGTATCCTAAACAGAAATCCTACTTACTTTTTTATATAAATTATTTTTATAATTTTAAAACATTTATACTATCGTTGAAGTATCCTAAACAGAAATCCTACTTACTTTTTTATATGAATTATTTTTATAATTTTAAAACATTTATACTATCGTTGAAGTATCCTAAACAGAAATCCTACTTACTTTTTTATATAAATTATTTTTATAATTTTAAAATATTTATACTATCCTTCAAGTATCCTAAACGAAATCCTACTTACTTTTTTATACAAATTATTTTTATAATTTTAAAATATTTAATACTATCCTTCAAGTATCCTAAACAGAAATCCTACTTACTTTTTTATATAAATTATTTTTATAATTTTAAAACATTTATACTATCGTTGAAGTATCCTAAACGGAAATCCTACTTACTTTTTTATATGAATTATTTTTATAATTTTAAAATATTTATACTATCATTGAAGTATCCTAAACAGAAATCCTACTTACTTTTTTATATAAATTATTTTTATATTTTTAAAATATTTATACTATCTTTCAAGTATCCTAAACAGAAATCCTACTTACTTTTTTATATAAATTATTTTTATAATTTTAAAATATTTATACTATCCTTCAAGTATCCTAAACAGAAATCCTACTTACTTTTTTATATAAATTATTTTTATAATTTTAAAACATTTATACTATCGTTGAAGTATCCTAAACAGAAATCCTACTTACTTTTTTATATAGAATTATTTTTATAATTTTAAAATATTTATACTATCATTGAAGTATCCTAAACGAAATCCTACTTACTTTTTTATATAAATTATTTTTATAATTTTAAAATATTTATACTATCGTTCAAGTATCCTAAACAGAAATCCTACTTACTTTTTTATATAAATTATTTTTATATTTTTAAAATATTTATACTATCATTGAAGTATCCTAAACAGAAATCCTACTTACTTTTTTATATAAATTATTTTTATAATTTTAAAATATTTAAACTATCGTTCAAGTATCCTAAACAGAAATCCTACTTACTTTTTTATATAAATTATTTTTATAATTTTAAAACATTTATACTATCGTTGAAGTATCCTAAACAGAAATCCTACTTACTTTTTTATATAAATTATTTTTATAATTTTAAAATATTTATACTATCCTTCAAGTATCCTAAAAGAAATCCTACTTACTTTTTTATATAAATTATTTTTATAATTTTAAAATATTTATACTATCCTTCAAGTATCCTAAACAGAAATCCTACTTACTTTTTTATATAAATTATTTTTATAATTTTAAAACATTTATACTATCGTTGAAGTATCCTAAACAGAAATCCTACTTACTTTTTTATATAAATTATTTTTATAATTTTAAAATATTTATACTATCATTGAAGTATCCTAAAAGAAATCCTACTTACTTTTTTATATAAATTATTTTTATAATTTTAAAATATTTATACTATCCTTCAAGTATCCTAAAAGAAATCCTACTTACTTTTTTATATAAATTATTTTTATAATTTTAAAACATTTATACTATCGTTGAAGTATCCTAAACGAAATCCTACTTACTTTTTTATATGAATTATTTTTATAATTTTAAAATATTTATACTATCATTGAAGTATCCTAAACGGAAATCCTACTTACTTTTTTATATAAATTATTTTTATAATTTTAAAATATTTATACTATCGTTCAAGTATCCTAAACAGAAATCCTACTTACTTTTTTATATAAATTATTTTTATAATTTTAAAATATTTATACTATCGTTGAAGTATCCTAAACAGAAATCCTACTTACTTTTTTATATAAATTATTTTTATATTTTTAAAATATTTATACTATCGTTGAAGTATCCTAAACAGAAATCCTACTTACTTTTTTATATAAATTATTTTTATAATTTTAAAATATTTATACTATCCTTGAAGTATCCTAAACAGAAATCCTACTTACCTTTTTATATAAATTATTTTTATAATTTTAAAATATTTATACTATCGTTCAAGTATCCTAAAAGAAATCCTACTTACTTTTTTATATAAATTATTTTTATAATTTTAAAATATTTATACTATCGTTGAAGTATCCTAAACAAATCCTACTTACTTTTTTATATGAATTATTTTTTAATTTTAAAATATTTATACTATCATTGAAGTATCCTAAACGAAATCCTACTTACTTTTTTATATAAATTATTTTTATAATTTTAAAATATTTATACTATCGTTGAAGTATCCTAAACAGAAATCCTACTTACTTTTTTATATAAATTATTTTTATAATTTTAAAATATTTATACTATCGTTCAAGTATCCTAAAGTAAATCCTACTTACTTTTTTATATAAATTATTTTTATAATTTTAAAATTTTAAAACATTTTTCAAGTATCCTAAACGGAAATCCTACTTACTTTTTTGCACAAATTATTTTTATAATTTTAAAATATTTAATATATCCTTCAAGTATCCTAAACTAAATCCTACTTACTTTTTTATATAAATTATTTTTATAATTTTAAAACATTTATACTATCGTTGAAGTATCCTAAACGGAAATCCTACTTACTTTTTTATATGAATTATTTTTTAATTTTAAAATATTTATACTATCATTGAAGTATCCTAAACAGAAATCCTACTTACTTTTTTATATAAATTATTTTTATAATTTTAAAATATTTAAACTATCCTTCAAGTATCCTAAACAGAAATCCTACTTACTTTTTTATAAAAATTATTTTTATAATTTTAAAACATTTAAACTATCGTTCAAGTATCCTAAACAGAAATCCTACTTACTTTTTTATATAAATTATTTTTATATTTTTAAAATATTTATACTATCATTGAAGTATCCTAAACAGAAATCCTACTTACTTTTTTATATAAATTATTTTTATAATTTTAAAATATTTATACTATCTTTCAAGTATCCTAAACGAAATCCTACTTACTTTTTTATATAAATTATTTTTATAATTTTAAAATATTTATACTATCCTTCAAGTATCCTAAACGGAAATCCTACTTACTTTTTTATATAAATTATTTTTATAATTTTAAAACATTTATACTATCGTTGAAGTATCCTAAACAGAAATCCTACTTACTTTTTTATATGAATTATTTTTTAATTTTAAAATATTTATACTATCATTGAAGTATCCTAAACAGAAATCCTACTTACTTTTTTATATAAATTATTTTTATAATTTTAAAATATTTATACTATCTTTCAAGTATCCTAAACAGAAATCCTATTTACTTTTTTATATAAATTATTTTTATAATTTTAAAACATTTATACTATCGTTGAAGTATCCTAAACGAAATCCTACTTACTTTTTTATATAAATTATTTTTATAATTTTAAAATATTTATACTATCGTTGAAGTATCCTAAAAGAAATCCTACTTACTTTTTTATATGAATTATTTTTATAATTTTAAAATATTTATACTATCATTGAAGTATCCTAAACAGAAATCCTACTTACTTTTTTATATAAATTATTTTTATATTTTTAAAATATTTATACTATCTTTCAAGTATCCTAAACAGAAATCCTACTTACTTTTTTATATAAATTATTTTTATAATTTTAAAACATTTATACTATCGTTGAAGTATCCTAAAAGAAATCCTACTTACTTTTTTATATAAATTATTTTTATAATTTTAAAATATTTATACTATCGTTGAAGTATCCTAAACGGAAATCCTACTTACTTTTTTATATAAATTATTTTTATAATTTTAAAACATTTATACTATCGTTGAAGTATCCTAAACGAAATCCTACTTACTTTTTTATATAAATTATTTTTATAATTTTAAAATATTTATACTATCTTTCAAGTATCCTAAACAGAAATCCTACTTACTTTTTTATATAAATTATTTTTATATTTTTAAAATATTTATACTATCTTTCAAGTATCCTAAACAGAAATCCTACTTACTTTTTTGCACAAATTATTTTTATAATTTTAAAATATTTAATATATCCTTCAAGTATCCTAAACAGAAATCCTACTTACTTTTTTATATAAATTATTTTTATAATTTTAAAACATTTATACTATCTTTTTTATATGAATTATTTTTTAATTTTAAAATATTTATACTATCGTTGAAGTATCCTAAAAGAAATCCTACTTACTTTTTTATATAAATTATTTTTATAATTTTAAAATATTTATACTATCCTTCAAGTATCCTAAACGGAAATCCTACTTACTTTTTTATATAAATTATTTTTATAATTTTAAAATATTTATACTATCGTTCAAGTATCCTAAACGAAATCCTACTTACTTTTTTATATAAATTATTTTTATAATTTTAAAACATTTATACTATCGTTGAAGTATCCTAAAAGAAATCCTACTTACTTTTTTATATGAATTATTTTTATAATTTTAAAATATTTATACTATCATTGAAGTATCCTAAACAGTAAATCCTACTTACTTTTTTATATAAATTATTTTTATAATTTTAAAATATTTATACTATCCTTCAAGTATCCTAAACAGAAATCCTACTTACTTTTTTATATAAATTATTTTTATAATTTTAAAATATTTATACTATCGTTGAAGTATCCTAAACGTAAATCCTACTTACTTTTTTATATGAATTATTTTTTAATTTTAAAATATATTATACTATCGTTGAAGTATCCTAAACAAATCCTACTTACTTTTTTATATAAATTATTTTTATAATTTTAAAATATTTATACTATCGTTGAAGTATCCTAAAGAAATCCTACTTACTTTTTTTTATATGAATTATTTTTATAATTTTAAAATATTTATACTATCGTTGAAGTATCCTAAACAGAAATCCTACTTACTTTTTTATATAAATTATTTTTATAATTTTAAAATATTTATACTATCCTTGAAGTATCCTAAAAGAAATCCTACTTACTTTTTTATATAAATTATTTTTATAATTTTAAAATATTTATACTATCGTTGAAGTATCCTAAACTGAAATCCTACTTACTTTTTTATATAAATTATTTTTATATTTTTAAAATATTTATACTATCATTGAAGTATCCTAAACAGAAATCCTACTTACTTTTTTGCATAAATTATTTTTATAATTTTAAAATATTTATACTATCCTTGAAGTATCCTAAAGAAATCCTACTTACTTTTTTATATAAATTATTTTTATAATTTTAAAACATTTATACTATCGTTGAAGTATCCTAAACGAAATCCTACTTACTTTTTTATATAAATTATTTTTATAATTTTAAAATATTTATACTATCGTTGAAGTATCCTAAACAGAAATCCTACTTACTTTTTTATATAAATTATTTTTATAATTTTAAAATATTTATACTATCCGTTGAAGTATCCTAAAAGAAATCCTACTTACTTTTTTATATAAATTATTTTTATAATTTTAAAATATTTATACTATCCTTCAAGTATCCTAAACAGAAATCCTACTTACTTTTTTATATAAATTATTTTTATAATTTTAAAACATTTATACTATCGTTTTGAAGTATCCTAAAAATCCTACTACTTTTTTATATGAATTATTTTTATAATTTTAAAATATTTTACTATCTTGTATCCTAAATCTACTTTTTTATAAAATTATTTTTATAATTTTATTTATACTATCTTGAAGTATCCTAAACAGAAATCCTACTTACTTTTTTATATAAATTATTTTTATAATTTTAAAACATTTATACTATCGTTGAAGTATCCTAAAAGAAATCCTACTTACTTTTTTATATGAATTATTTTTTAATTTTAAAATATTTATACTATCATTGAAGTATCCTAAACGAAATCCTACTTACTTTTTTATATAAATTATTTTTATAATTTTAAAACATTTATACTATCGTTCAAGTATCCTAAACAGAAATCCACTATAAAAATTTAAATTTAAAAATAAAACAAAAAAACTACTTACTTTTTTATATAAATTATTTTTATAATTTTAAAATATTTATACTATCGTTGAAGTATCCTAAACGGAAATCCTACTTACTTTTTTATATGAATTATTTTTTAATTTTAAAATATTTATACTATCATTGAAGTATCCTAAAGGAAATCCTACTTACTTTTTTATATAAATTATTTTTATAATTTTAAAATATTTATACTATCCTTCAAGTATCCTAAACAGAAATCCTACTTACTTTTTTATAAAAATTATTTTTATAATTTTAAAACATTTATACTATCGTTGAAGTATCCTAAACAGAAATCCTACTTACTTTTTTATATAAATTATTTTTATAATTTTAAAACATTTATACTATCGTTGAAGTATCCTAAACAGAAATCCTACTTACTTTTTTATATAAATTATTTTTATATTTTTAAAATATTTATACTATCATTGAAGTATCCTAAATGAAATCCTACTTACTTTTTTATATAAATTATTTTTATAATTTTAAAACATTTATACTATCCTTCAAGTATCCTAAACGGAAATCCTACTTACTTTTTTATAAAAATTATTTTTATAATTTTAAAATATTTATACTATCCTTGAAGTATCCTAAACGGAAATCCTACTTACTTTTTTATATAAATTATTTTTATAATTTTAAAACATTTATACTATCGTTGAAGTATCCTAAACAGAAATCCTACTTACTTTTTTATATGAATTATTTTTATAATTTTAAAACATTTATACTATCGTTGAAGTATCCTAAAGGAAATCCTACTTACTTTTTTATATGAATTATTTTTTAATTTTAAAATATTTATACTATCATTGAAGTATCCTAAACAGAAATCCTACTTACTTTTTTATATAAATTATTTTTATAATTTTAAAATATTTAATATATTCTTGAAGTATCCTAAACAGAAATCCTACTTACTTTTTTATATGAATTATTTTTATATTTTTAAAATATTTATACTATCTTTCAAGTATCCTAAACAGAAATCCTACTTACTTTTTTATACAAATTATTTTTATAATTTTAAAATATTTTATATATCCTATTTCAAGTATCCTAAACCTAGAAATCCTACTTACTTTTTTATATAAATTATTTTTATAATTTTAAAACATTTATACTATCGTTGAAGTATCCTAAACGGAAATCCTACTTACTTTTTTATATGAATTATTTTTATAATTTTAAAACATTTATACTATCGTTGAAGTATCCTAAAAGAAATCCTACTTACTTTTTTATATAAATTATTTTTATAATTTTAAAATATTTATACTATCTTTCAAGTATCCTAAACAGAAATCCTACTTACTTTTTTGCACAAATTATTTTTATAATTTTAAAATATTTAATATATCCTTCAAGTATCCTAAACATAAATCCTACTTACTTTTTTATATAAATTATTTTTATAATTTTAAAACATTTATACTATCGTTGAAGTATCCTAAACAGAAATCCTACTTACTTTTTTATATGAATTATTTTTTAATTTTAAAATATTTATACTATCATTGAAGTATCCTAAAAGAAATCCTACTTACTTTTTTATATAAATTATTTTTATAATTTTAAAACATTTATACTATCGTTGAAGTATCCTAAACAGAAATCCTACTTACTTTTTTTATATAAATTATTTTTATAATTTTAAAATATTTATACTATCGTTGAAGTATCCTAAAAGAAATCCTACTTACTTTTTTATATAAATTATTTTTATAATTTTAAAACATTTATCTTATATAAACCTTACTTTTTATATGAATTATTTTTTAATTTTAAAATATTTATACTATCATTGAAGTATCCTAAAAGAAATCCTACTTACTTTTTTATATAAATTATTTTTATAATTTTAAAATGTTTATACTATCCTTCAAGTATCCTAAACAGAAATCCTACTTACTTTTTTATATAAATTATTTTTATAATTTTAAAACATTTAAACTATCGTTCAAGTATCCTAAACAGAAATCCTACTTACTTTTTTATATAAATTATTTTTATAATTTTAAAACATTTATACTATCGTTGAAGTATCCTAAACAGAAATCCTACTTACTTTTTTATATGAATTATTTTTTAATTTTAAAATATTTATACTATCATTGAAGTATCCTAAAAAGAAATCCTACTTACTTTTTTATATAAATTATTTTTATAATTTTAAAACATTTATACTATCGTTGAAGTATCCTAAACAGAAATCCTACTTACTTTTTTATATAAATTATTTTTATAATTTTAAAACATTTATACTATCGTTGAAGTATCCTAAACTGAAATCCTACTTACTTTTTTATATGAATTATTTTTTAATTTTAAAATATTTATACTATCATTGAAGTATCCTAAACAGAAATCCTACTTACTTTTTTATATAAATTATTTTTATAATTTTAAAATATTTATACTATCATTGAAGTATCCTAAACGGAAATCCTACTTACTTTTTTATATAAATTATTTTTATAATTTTAAAACATTTGTACTATCGTTCAAGTATCCTAAACAGAAATCCTACTTACTTTTTTATATAAATTATTTTTATAATTTTAAAACATTTATACTATCGTTCAAGTATCCTAAACGGAAATCCTACTTACTTTTTTATATAAATTATTTTTATAATTTTAAAATATTTATACTATCGTTCAAGTATCCTAAACGCACCTACTTTTTTGCACAAATTATTTTTATAATTTTAAAATATTTATATCCTAAATCCTACTTACTTTTTTATATAAATTATTTTTATAATTTTAAAACATTTATACTATCGTTGAAGTATCCTAAACAGAAATCCTACTTACTTTTTTATATGAATTATTTTTATAATTTTAAAATATTTATACTATCATTGAAGTATCCTAAAAGAAATCCTACTTACTTTTTTATATAAATTATTTTTATAATTTTAAAACATTTATACTATCCTTGAAGTATCCTAAAAGAAATCCTACTTACTTTTTTATATAAATTATTTTTATAATTTTAAAATATTTATACTATCCTTGAAGTATCCTAAAATGAAATCCTACTTACTTTTTTATATGAATTATTTTTATAATTTTAAAATATTTATACTATCATTGAAGTATCCTAAACAGAAATCCTACTTACTTTTTTATATAAATTATTTTTATAATTTTAAAATATTTATACTATCGTTGGTCAGAAATCCTACTTACTTTTTTATATAAATTATTTTTATAATTTTAAAATATTTATACTATCCTTCAAGTATCCTAAACGAAATCCTACTTACTTTTTTATATAAATTATTTTTATAATTTTAAAACATTTATACTATCGTTGAAGTATCCTAAACAGAAATCCTACTTACTTTTTTATATAAATTATTTTTATAATTTTAAAACATTTATACTATCGTTCAAGTATCCTAAACAGAAATCCTACTTACTTTTTTATATAAATTATTTTTATAATTTTAAAACATTTATACTATCGTTGAAGTATCCTAAACAGAAATCCTACTTACTTTTTTATATGAATTATTTTTTAATTTTAAAATATTTATACTATCGTTGAAGTATCCTAAACAGAAATCCTACTTACTTTTTTATATAAATTATTTTTATAATTTTAAAACATTTATACTATCGTTGAAGTATCCTAAACAGAAATCCTACTTACTTTTTTATACGAATTATTTTTATAATTTTAAAATATTTAATATATCCTTCAAGTATCCTAAACAGAAATCCTACTTACTTTTTTATATAAATTATTTTTATAATTTTAAAACATTTATACTATCGTTGAAGTATCCTAAACAGAAATCCTACTTACTTTTTTATATGAATTATTTTTATAATTTTAAAATATTTATACTATCATTGAAGTATCCTAAACATAAATCCTACTTACTTTTTTATATAAATTATTTTTATAATTTTAAAATATTTATACTATCCTTCAAGTATCCTAAACAGAAATCCTACTTACTTTTTTATATAAATTATTTTTATAATTTTAAAATATTTATACTATCATTCAAGTATCCTAAACAGTAATCCTACTTACTTTTTTATATAAATTATTTTTATAATTTTAAAACATTTATACTATCGTTGAAGTATCCTAAACTGAAATCCTACTTACTTTTTTATATGAATTATTTTTATAATTTTAAAATATTTATACTATCCTTCAAGTATCCTAAACAAATCCTACTTACTTTTTTATATAAATTATTTTTATAATTTTAAAACGTTTGACCTATCCTTCAAGTATCCTAAACAGAAATCCTACTTACTTTTTTATATAAATTATTTTTATAATTTTAAAACATTTATACTATCGTTGAAGTATCCTAAACGGAAATCCTACTTACTTTTTTATATGAATTATTTTTATAATTTTAAAATATTTATACTATCATTGAAGTATCCTAAACAGAAATCCTACTTACTTTTTTTATAAATTATTTTTATAATTTTAAAACATTTCAACTATCGTTCAAGTATCTAAAACAGAAATCCTACTTACTTTTTTATATAAATTATTTTTATAATTTTAAAACATTTATACTATCGTTGAAGTATCCTAAACAGAAATCCTACTTACTTTTTTATATAAATTATTTTTTAATTTTAAAATATTTATACTATCATTGAAGTATCCTAAACAGAAATCCTACTTACTTTTTTATATGAATTATTTTTTAATTTTAAAATATTTATACTATCCTTCAAGTATCCTAAAACGGAAATCCTACTTACTTTTTTATATAAATTATTTTTATAATTTTAAAAACATTTATACTATCGTTCAAGTATCCTAAACAGTAAATCCTACTTACTTTTTTATATGAATTATTTTTATAATTTTAAAACATTTATACTATCGTTGAAGTATCCTAAACAGAAATCCTACTTACTTTTTTATATAAATTATTTTTATAATTTTAAAATATTTATACTATCGTTCAAGTATCCTAAACAGTAATCCTACTTACTTTTTTACACAAATTATTTTTATAATTTTAAAATATTTAATCTATCCTTCAAGTATCCTAAACAGAAATCCTACTTACTTTTTTATATAAATTATTTTTATAATTTTAAAACATTTATACTATCGTTGAAGTATCCTAAACTGAAATCCTACTTACTTTTTTATATGAATTA